>JAQQZT010000039.1:31171928-31188799 GCA_030068275.1 Clarias platycephalus
GTGTGTGTGTGTGTGTGTGTGTGTGTGTGTGTGTGTGTGTGTGTGTGTGTGTGTGTGTGTGTGTGTGTGATATGGTGGCACACATGATTGCTAACAGAGTTTGTGACTAGATATCACACACACACACACACACACACACATGCACACACACACTGGCTCGTGATAGACGTTCCAAACCACTGAAAAGTGTTGTGTCAAATATGACTTCCAAACACAGTACATGCAAAACCACTTTAGATAGCCTTGTTTATATTCTAATATTATATTTAACAATATTGTGTAATTAATAATTACAATTAGATAATGCAGTTTGTTTCATTTCGTAATACGTTTTTTAAAATAATATTAACATAAAGCCAGATCATCAAGACATTCGTATTCATATCAGCATTAAAATATTATTTATGCTTCACGTCCTTATGTATTATCTTTTCTTCTCAATAACTAGAGAGATATATCAGTCTCTCTCTCTGTTCTCTCTCTCTCTCTCTCTCTCTCTCTCTCTCTCTCTCTCTCTCTCTTTCTCTGTTCTTCTGATTGCACTGTTTGGGCCTTCTTGACAGTAAGTGTAAACTCATTTCACCAGTGCTGGGAAACACTGTAGAGCCACATGATTCTTGTGATCAAATCTAATCAGTTAATCAACACAGTCCGCGTCATGGGGCTGATTAAAGTTGAAGAAAAATGAGAAAAAAGCTCATTTACAATAAAAATACATAGCATCAACACTAACCATCTACCACATTTGCCTTCCTATCAGTGAGTCATGAATGGAACATTAAATAATTTTTTTTAAAATTCTTCTTTCATTTTTCTTTCTTTTTTTTTTTTTAATTTTGAGGGGTCCCAGAAACTTAAAGAGTTATTTAGTAAACCAAGAAGAAAAATTCATCCGCGATGGTCTAAACCCGTTAAAGGTTTTGCTTGGAACCCATTGGCAGTTGGTTAAACACCAGAAGAAATCACAGATGAACCATTGTGGACAATCAGGCAGTGAGTTTATAGTTTGTATAGTGTAGCACAGAAAATCCGACTTTTTGTACGTGGTTGCAAAACTGAATTCTCATATGACTGACGTGGATTATTTAAGTCTTGTTTCTTCATTACTTGGTAATTGTTTCTTCATTACTTGACCTTGACCAAAAACATGAATAACATGAAGACAAATCTCCATCAGGTCAAAAAAGACACTAACCTAAAAGAAATAATTACCTTAAAAGATATTAAGGTAAAATGATGCAAAAGATTTCTAAGTTGTTGTTTTTTTTTCATATACTTGCCATATGCGGTCATGTTTAATTTTTGTTGCTGTTGTTTTTAACGCAAAATCTGTTCAAAACATAACTGAGGGGGGAAAAAAACAACTTTTCTATGATGCCAGTATAACTTTGGTCTTCCCCAACACATGCCTGCACTGGTAGTAACATTTATTCAACAATGTCTTTAAATAGAAATTAAGTAAATAAAGACATTACACTTTCAGCGTTGTGTGAATAAGGCGTAAAAATAAAACCCATGAAAAACTAGGTCTTCATGAACTGTGCTTGCAAAATTTGTATGTTTGGGGACTATTGATGTCACTTAGAGGTTATCAAAGGTAATATTGAAGACATTAAGCCAGTCATAGTTCAGCAGTTAAGGGTTTTGTAGCAGTAACAAGGTTGTAAGTTCAACTCTCAGGACATGTAGAGCACCTTAGCACAAGCCCTGTCTTCTGTATTTATTTCCTCTTTTTCTCTCCGTGAAATAAATGTGACCAATGGATATATAAAATATGACAGGGTCTGACAGTTTCATTTTCAGAATTTGTTATAATATCATCAGTGGAATATCCAGGAGGATGTGATGCTGTGGTCTTCTGCTGCTGCTCAGGAATTGCCAAGGAAATTGAAAGTGCTTAATCAAGAGACTCGAGCAGTCAGCAGTGGTCATCGTGTGTGATTCTGCACGCACTTTGACTGCAAGTGTGTCTGTGTGTGTGTGTGTGTGTATCTGTGTGCGAGACTGTGTGAGTGTGTGCGTGAGTGGCGTGAGAACGGAGCAGACACGCAGACCTCAGTCGAGACTGCGGAAGTCTGTAGAATGAGAAGAAAGAGGAGAACCAATATAAGTGTGTATATGTGTGTGTATATGTGTGTAATGGGGAATCCTTCAAATAAAGGGAAATGGTCTGCTCTAACTACCCTTTCACAATGCTGGCTGACACACAGGGTTACATAATGTCAACTGGCCTTCTTTTGCTTTGGTGACCAACAGCCGGGATATCAAGGGGAACAACTCTGTCATGGCAACTGAACGTAACTAAACGTACTAAACACTGACGATCACTGACTGATTGGACATTAGTCTTGTTTTTAATTGTTTAGTATGCTGAGAAGAAAAACTTCTAGGTAAAAAAAAAAACAATAATCAAAAACCTATTATAATAATAAAAAAAATAATAAAATTCTGCAAACAGAAGCTCCCAGGTAGTGATATCAGTACGTGTTTTCTGATGTGTCGGAGTGTAGGTTTATCACTACATGATCTTTTTGATATTCCCGCCCTTCTGCATAACGTCATTGGAAATATCACACACCCATCAACTTGCCTCGCTTGACATTTTTTGCAAAACTGTAATAGTTTGGGTGGAAATGCAGCTTGTCTCTGTCCTTCTCTATGTCTCTCTCAGGTTTTGATACATAAAGTAAGTTCAGCTAATGAAAAACAGCCTTTTTTGTTTGCGATAAGAGCCGATTGTTCTTGCAGGTGCTGAAGGTGTGGTTAGGAGAGGACTAACGGATTTGCCTTTCTCAGTTTCTCACATGCACACCCTCTTTCTGTCAAAACACCAATTTTCAAAAGAGACCGTTTTAAAAAATGAGCTTCATCAAAATGGTAAATACTAGATTCAAGTGAGTGATAAAATAGTGATGATCTTAGCAAGTACAAGTGCTTTTGCTTTTTTTTTTTAATTAATGCTGTTAGATGGCAGCTTCACTATATTTGTTCATCTAATTAGATTTTATTTTGTATAGTGCTTTTAACAATACATATTTTCATTAAGATTTGCAGAACAATCGTTACAAATACAAAATCCAGCTACATTTCTCCTTTTTCATTCTGATTGAAATGAATCATGAGATTTATTACATTTATTTATTTAGTTTTGTCTCACTTTGTCTAATATTTTTCAACAACATTGTACAGTCATCAAACAACTATCATAAATAATTTCTGTATGTAGACGTGACCTGATGTGACATAAGCTACAGGCAAATCATAAAACATTAAATGATTAAGCTTTAAGAAAGTGAGAAAGCATAATTAAAAGTTTAATAGATGCTGTTATATTTTAAAAGCATTTATATAAATTGTATAATATAATTTATATTTTTCAAGCAGTGTTTGACCTCCATTAATCGTTCGATATTTTACTATTTATATAAACAGTTAATTCAAAGCCCCCCAAAGTGAGTGTTAATGTAATTCTCCAGCTGAAATACCCTGCACATAACCTCAAAATTCCTTCATTTTATTTCTTTTCCAAATGTAATGTTTCAGTGTATATGTAAAAGAGCTACTGCTAAGCCACGCCCCACCAGAGGACAGCAGAGCTGAGCAGCAGACCGGGAAATTTGTATTTTCTCATATGTTGTTACAGTAGGGGAAAATCTAATGGTCTTGTATAAGCTGTGGCCAGTACAAAAATGGAAAAAGGGCAAAAAGGTTTTATTATAATTACTCTTAAGTTAAAAAAAACTGAACATCTACAAAAACTTTGGCCTAAATCATAAACTTGGCATTAATAACTTATTATATACATTTTTTTCCCTGAGGAACTTCACATCATTGTGAAATCAGGTGTCAAGGGATCTAGCAGATAACTGTCAGTGTTTTCATGTCACAGAAGTAATGAAGATTTTTACTGATGCAGCACTACTTTTATGTCAGTCTGCTCAGAGTAAGCTGATTATTAGCAATATGTAGCTGATTTTGCAGGAAAGTATGCATGTACAGTGTGTGTGTGTCTGCTTTGCAGTTTTTTGTTGTGGCTACTGTGTTGCAGTCACTTGATGGAATTTGCTCTTATGCTAAAACCAAAGAAACGGCACACACTGTTTGATCACAAACGTGTTTATCTGAATATGAAACAAAGTCAGTGAGGTCACAGAGGCCTCGCTAACAGCAGCGTATGGGTTTAATTAATGTCAGGAATCACTGGCTGCTAAGAGACTGCCTGTAGAAACTGTTCATCTGCTTTAATCAGCAGATAAAAACTCATCATGATATAAAAACTTGACCAAAACTGAATTTATATGCGTTAAAAATGAATGCATATAAATGAATAAATAAATAAATAAATAAATAAAAGTTCAATATCGTCATGATAGCCTTAGATCAGTTTCTCAGCACGCTTTCTGAACCGGCCCGTCTAGACTGTGTAAATCTATTTGATATTTGCTCCATTGTGTCATGACAGATTTAGATGTTTTTGTCTTTCAGCATAGCAGTAATTACATTCATAATAATCACCCAAGAGTCTTTTTCTGTGTGCTATTCTGAATGGCTGTGCGTGTAAGTCAGCAATGGGGTAATGTGCTTAGCATACACCTTCAAAGTTCCTTTACCAAAGTCATAAAAAAAAAAAAATCACCCGCTGACGTGTCTAACTAGCAGGATACCTTTAGATGAACTCTCTGACATTTTTGATGACCTTGTTTTTGTTTCCTTTTACTGCGCACACCACCTACAAATCATTCTCAGGAACTCATTAAAGCTTTGATATTGGACACCTTCCCAGTATTGTATTCCCTACAGTATGTGGTCCCCGGATAACAAGCTAACCTGGCATGTATGTTTCCATCATTAGATATCCTACTTCTAAATTAGAGTTAATAATAATCTTGGTCATTATATACAACAAAAACAAATAAATAATATTGTGATAGTAAACTGATAGCAAATTGATTTTTCCCTTATAATGTATTGCCCTCCAAAATCTGAAGCTATGAACAATCAAACTATCTAAGTAACCTTGTATTTCACATTAGCTGCAGCCAGTTTGATTGCATAGTTTTAGTTACCCTGCTCGATGTTATGAAGCAGTACATAGAGTCTTAATATGCTTTTAATGTAATAAATATCTGCATAAATACAGCACATGAACCATTCAGACATGTGTTTCTAGACACATTTTTTTTTCCTCCTTCCTGAGACGCCCGAGCCTCGTCTCACCATCGCCCACCAGCCCCTTTATCTTAATAAGTAGCTCCTAAATGATAAACGTTTCTATGGTTTGAAACCGGAGCACAACTTGAAAACGAGCAAACAGTCTGAGCCCAGTAAATACGCCCCCGCTCCCCAAACGTTTACAATTGCTAATCATCTCCAGATCGTCCGTCACCATGGGCCAGCGCAGTGCATTTTAAATCACAACGCTATCGAGCCAAATGAGACGCAGGAGCAGGACCCTCCGCCGTCACTCTCATGCGCTTTTTATTAGTTCCCTTTTGGTGCTATATCGAAAACTCTTAATATACAGTTACACAACTCGGCTCTTGAAGTTTCTGGGGCAAGAGGCAAGGAAAGGAGCAGCGGAAAGCCTTTGAATCGAATCCAGCGATCTGACGCGTCAATTTAGGGGAGCACGAACCATGTGTTTATGAGATTAATAAACTGAAGGCGGTGTAGTTTTACAGTGGGAAACTGCTGCCAGTACAGGCAAATGGGCACGCCAGTTTTCTGACATGTTCGCTTTGGGTATGCATTGTGAAAAGGGTTCTTAACTTCAAAAACTTGGCTCTAACTACTGTTCTGATGAACTGATCCCATGCAAAATTCATAGACCCGCCACAACTTCTAACCTCACCCTAACCTCTTTCATACATTACACGTTTTACACGACTCAGCTTGTGCATATTTTGTAAATATTGGCAATAGTGAGAGAGTTCATTAGCATGTTGTAGCTGCTGGAATAGTTTAAAGGATAGTTCCTTCAAATATGCAAGCAGGAACTGATCTGACCAGTTTGACTCATTTAAACTGCTAATAGCTTGTTGACCCCATGCTATGGTCACTCTCACTAAAAAAAGAGAAAAAACCCACCCATTCTTTCACCTAAAGAGCATGAACAGCCAGAGTCATAAAACCTTTCCAACCCCTAATAAAGTCATTCACTCGTGCCGACCCCAATTAACCAGCTCTATTGAGATACAGCTAGAACCCAAGACATCTGTGGCTGATAAAAGCAAGGAATCGAGCAAGAAGAAGACATGCAAAGTCCTCCAAAGTAACTTAATCCTCATAAGATTTACATCTATTTACCCCCAAAAGAATTGCATGGTTTATATGAATGTGCTCACCTGAATATGAAAGTGTCTCTATAGGGCTCTTCTAAGAGTTTATACAGCAGACTCCCCTGAGGAACCGTGTGTAATTGCCAATATGGTGACATTTTCTATAAAGAGATGTTTATTTAGGGAAGGAGTTTTTATCGTCAGGGTTTTGTAACAGTTAAAGTAACTAAGTCTTTCGACACTGATTAAGCATGTTGTGGTCTATTTTAAACATTTTATGCTGCATTTTGAAAATCATTATTATTACTATTAACATCACAAGAGAGAAAAATGAATCTGGTGAGTGATTGAGTGGCTGTCAGGCCGACTAGAACATAAATGGAAACAGGAGCTAACTTGTCTCACGGACATTCCATAACATTTAATGTTACCTGCCAACCGTCAGACAGTTTGCAAAGGAGGAACATGTTTTAACATAAGAGTGCACTGGTAATTTAGGTTAAAACACATTAAAGGAAGAGTTTTTTTTTTTTTTACCCTCAACCATGATATCGAATGTGCTATTTTTTTAATCTGTCTGACGTGAACTGTTAGATCTGAATGAGCTAAATCTTATTTCATTCTACACTGTAAAACAATTCTGAGGAGCAATAATCTCCTTTAAACATTAATATTAAGATGTGTCTGCTGTTTACGCTTTGTAAAGCCTTCATAATGACTCTAATCTGAGGTGATGTTTATTAATTGGTGATTTCTGAGTCAGATTTTTTTTTCTTGCTTTCCTGGGATGTTCTTTATGAAACCCATTTGTTTGGTGATCTTATCTTGACTATTCACATTAGACACATTAGAAATTTGTTCAATGACTAAATCGAAGGTTTAACACCTTTTTTTTTAAATAGTGGTTTATAAAAAAATATATAATAATAATTAAAATTTTAATTCCAAACACAATTCTTACTTTGTTCATAGTCAAAATGTGAGTACAGGCTAAAACGGCAGTGACTCAGAGAAATTTCCAAAAGAAAATAAAAAGTGTCACTAAAAAAAAAAAAAAAAAAAAAACCCTTTGTTGAAGAGCCTCAGAATTTACTTTGACCTTAAAAGACATTGCTAGTGGCATGCAGTGATATAAAACGGGGTATAACCACTAGAGGCTCTCACGGTGGGTCACACTCGTACAGTGTGGCTGCAAGCGACCTGGCAGCTTTCCTGTAACTTAGTTTTTACGAAGCAGAATCCCGGTTCATCTCTGTATGTGTGCGTTGTGTGTGTATGTGTGTGTGTGTGAGTGTGTGTGTGTGTGTGTGGAGCATTAATAAACTGCAGTTCCAGAGCAGCAGGTGTGACCTCATTGTGGTTACTGGTAAGCAACAGAAGCAAACAGAGTCTGCATCAGATTAGCACGTTAAAACACACACACATGTGAATATATCAACGTGTATTTATATTCCTACCTGCTGCTCCACCAGTACCTCTCGCTACCTCCATCGTTATATTTTGTAAATGACACGGATGATAAATCACCAAGTAACCGGATCTTTCCTTTGTTAAAGGTATTATATAATACAGTTAGCTTACATAAACACAGACGCACACACACAATTACATACTTGATTGCATTAGGTGATTAGGTTTTTACACCATGTAGCATACGCAATTTAATGTAAAAGAAAATGAGCAGCAACACTACTGCGTCAGCACCGTACTGCAAAGTGAGAATTTATGTTTTTTTTTTTTTTTTTTTACATAGGCATGTTTTTGCTGCTGTTGGGAACGTTATTGATGACCCATATTCCTCACATTTACTCTTCTTATGACAAACTTTGTCTGCATTCTGACTCATTTATGCAGTGCTTCTGAGCTGTTTCACCGTGGCTCTTTTTGTCAGCCATCATTACACTCGTCTCTGCTTGTAGTGCTTGAAACTATTAGAGAAACTTTAAACTTGGACTGGATTCGTTCTCACTTTAATTCTCATCAATATTATCAATAATGTTCTGTCTCAATACAAAAATAACTTATGGGGTTGGTTTTAAGTTTTTCTTGTTAACATTGGTTTGATCCTGGCTGTTATTTAATAAAATAATAAAAATCAATATGTCCACTTCCGTCCTAATGTTTTGCTTCTTTGTTAATATCAGGAGCCGAATGGTACATCAAATATATACGCATATACAGTAAAATCCCCCAGTGTTGTTTTAACAACTTCAGAGTTCAAGTCCAAGCAGACTTATATAAACAATCATGGTGTTAATTCCGCACTGGGGATTTTACAGCGAAATGTATAAACAGTACACACCTGCTGTGAAGTACCTTGCCTGAGGGAAAATATTTAACATTTCAAATATGTCACTCAGTTCAAATGTATGCAATTCAATCTGTGATTATATATAATTTTGGACACTTGCAGTCTACTCTAACAAGTGTATCCATTTCGTAATTTTAGAATAGTATTCCATATTATTATTATTATTATTATTATTATTATTATTATTTGTCTTTTAGTAATTACAAACACATTATAGTAAAACCTGAAATTATACACAGTTCTCAGGTTCTTCATCTTCCATTATTTTTATCAAAAAGGTATACAAGCGTAAACCATGCATGACTGCAATTCGGGATGTTTGCAGAATACCACATTGTTGACAGAGTAGAGTTAGAAATAAGGGAAAAGATCCTGCAAGCTAGTAGTATTGTCATTTTCTTCATTGAGTGCCTTATGAATGATACGGATCGTTCATAGAGTCTTGAGTTCATTCTTGCACACTGTTAGTTTGCGAGAAAGTGAATGTTAGTTTGCTGTTAGTTTGTCGATATTATTGAATAATTTGCTTTAAAATTAATTTTATGAGTGGTTAAGGGACTGTTTTAAGTCTGCAACACTCATTTTATACAGTGTATAAAAGCTTTCAGAAAAAGAACATGCTGCACAATGACGTGCCAATGCACTTTATTGTTTTTTGTTTTTTTTAAATAGCTGCACATTTAGCGATTTAATTGTCATTCACAGCTTTTAGTATCACAAGCCCTTGTTCTTAAACAACGACAGAATATAAGTCGCTCTCTAAGATTAGTCTTGAATGAAACTGTCAAACCCCTGAGGGATTTTTCCTTCCCTTGAACTAATTTATATGAGAAAAAGCTTTTTATTGGCCTCTTGGCATCTCCATCAAATGCTTTCCCTGGTTTAATTTTCACGACCAAGGAATTGAAAAAGGATATTGTACTCTCACTAATGATTTCCAATAGTGATTATGGCAGGCATTTAAGCGCCACAGATATTCCGCCTGCCAGTTCTCAGTCTTCCACGGAAAGATTACACACCGAAATGTCAGCCTTTAGGAAAAAAGAAAGAAAGAAAGAAAGAAAAATCTCTGAGTGACGTTTCTTCAGGAATTACTCCAGAGCTCCTGCTAATAATAAGGCAGTCGGAGAAGAGGACGGAGATGAAGGAAGGGGAGAAAGAACGAGACGAAAAAATTTTTTTTTTGAACCGGCTCCAGCGAACGCATATTACTGTCACTCATCCAATCAGATATGTTTTTATATAACCCACTGCCTGTGTAAGTGCATATGTGTGTGTTAGATACAGGGTGTGTGAGTGGGTAAGTACTTGGAAGCTAAGCGAAAAAACACTCTGCAAACAATTTAGGGTTGGTCCCGTATCTGTCTCTTATTAACTCGCGTAAGCCACAGTCAAGTGGGGGATTTTTTTTTTCTCGACTTTTTCTCTCTTTTTTTCTTCTTCCATCATTCTTATTTATTTATTTATTTGCTTGCTTTCACTTATCTTCTATTTAATTATTTTATTGCACCCAATGGGGTAAATGTTACTCCACGCTCAGAAATAAAGCTAGACATAATACATCCATGCTGATTAAGATTAATGTCAGTTTATCAGCATATTACAAATGTAAACACTGCCATCTATTCGTGTATTTAATTATTTTTTTTTTTAATCAGGTGCTACCACATGGTAAAATGACATCAGGCTTCTGTTTAATGACACTATGAACTTAAACCACCCAATAAAACAAAAACGAGTTACGAAAACAAGATACGAATGGGCAAATAAAAGAAATAAGTAAATAAATAAATAAATAAATAATTAAAATCAATCTCTGATGCAAGTAGTAACTCGAAAGGTATTTACTCAGAGACCACAAACGAAGCTCTGCTCTGAATTATATTCCCAATAACTCACTGCTGATTGAATTTCAGTGCTGCCAATTCATGAATTTAATTTGTCTGCCTTCGTTTATTGAGTCAGATCATCAGAGCCCAAAACTGAAATTACTTTGATCATAGTCATGCAGCATGTTTATATTTTACAATATAAAAAACATCAGTTGCATATCGTACGGTACAAAGGTCATTGTGCAAAAACACTATCAGCCAGTTACACGCTACACGTGACCCGGGATCCATTAGGTTTTGCCTTTCTTTCTTAAGGAATGGAGCAGATTGCAATACACACAAACACAGACACACACTCACACACACACCCTGAAGGCCCAGTGACCACAAAAAGGCAAAGAGTGTATCCTCGCTCAGGGGAGTAAATGGATGAGAAGTACACTGGTTTTGTTTTATGGTTTCAGAGTTCCAGTAAAGGCTGGTCTACACGAAAGTGCACTGATACAAAATGTATCTGATAATGCACCAGGCGGCAAAGAAGCCATTACAACACGACTGATGTAGAGCATATTGCATACTCCATAAGTAATTCATTTGTCTTTAAACATATTTCGCTTTTGTACAAGCTAGGTGAACCCACTTTGGTTCTGACATGTCATCTAAAACAAGGCTGCACCTGCAGAGGCAGCTTCAAATGCATCTACTCTAACATTTCCGAATGAACACAGGAGTCCGAGTGATGCCCGTTGTGTTCCCAACCATGCCTCAATTTACATTCGTTAAAATACTGTACTACTGAAATGAACATTTTAGCCGCGGATGGAATCGAGGGACCTACCTCTAAGTAAAGTGGAGTAGTTATTGAAAGAGTCAAAGATGCTGTTCGAAGCCATGTGTGACGTCCACAAGGGCCAGATCCTGCGCCGGCGCTGCCCTCCGAACCACTCCAGCAGCTACAGCCTATTGAAAGTAACAACAGATGCGAGAAGAAAAAAAAGGGTGGTTGAAAGAGTTTCTCGGACAACATAGGCTCCCTGCAACCAAGAATTTGGGGCTGGTGAGCGCCACAGGAATCTGTAGCCACAAGCTCGCTAACAGAACAGCGCAGACACGAGTGTGGAGAGACCCACAGAGCAGTGGCTTAAATGGAAAGTGATAAAGGAATAGAACAGGATGTGGATGAATGTTATGTGGTGAACATACCTGTGACAGTATGGCAGGCGCTGATGATTTCTGGGTTTGGAGGTTCAGGTATGAGTGTGTGTGTGTGTGTGTGTGTGTGTGTGTGTGTGTTGTCCTTGTCGTGGTAACCGGCGTGGCGATGGACTGTCAGCCTCAGTTCTGGTCACAGCTCCCGCGGCAATTCTGCCTCTCACCCAACCCACTGTTCCATTGGTAGAGTCCAGGTCACATGTCACGTGAGGTCACAAGTCTGTTTCCTCCCTCTCTTTCAACGGCGCCCGGTCATCCCACTCTAGTTCTCTATCCTCCTTCGGTCTGATTGGTCAGCAGATGCTTTTAAATGATTCCTCTTCCTCACCTGAGGCCTGCTCGATCCTGTTCTGCAGAGTTTGATGATCAGAACTAGCTGACAACATATAGATCAAAGTGCAGAAAGCAGCAACCTATCTAAGAGAGACGCGCGTTAGGATGGAAAATGAAGCGCTCTGAGGGCGAAGCAAAAAAAGAGAGAGCAACGAGCAGAATAAGCTCTGAGAGAGGAGGCAGAGCGTGTGTGTGTGTGTGTGCGAGCAGTGTGTGTATGTTTGTGCACGCTGGTGGTTTGGGGCCTGCTAAACCAACCCTCCACCCTCACTTACCACTTGATAGTATCATAATCCTATCCTCATTAGACGCTCTCACATTCTCACTCTCTGTTTGACCTGGTTGTGAAGAATCAAATTTTCCATAATAATTGCACTGACCTGATTTTGTTTGACAAAAAAGGGGAAATTATTTATGATTTAGTGATAGATGAAAAAAAAAAGGATTCCAACACTTTTCTTAACTTCCTCTTTCTCTCTGCGGTATATTCGTATGTCTGTCTGCTAGTCGTTTTCTCCTCATGCTTAGACACTTCCATCATGTCTAGCCACTGGACAGCAACCCTTAACCACATGTCTGGACAGTCAGCTGACGCAACGTGTGGTCAACTACGAATATGCATTTTGCAAATGTATTTCTCTTGTACTGATGTACTGATGGTTCTTTAGAGATGGGGACGGGGGGGGACGGGGATCCTTTTAACATGGGATTGGCCAGTCCGGTGCCACATCAACCACCATTCCTTGCTTCCAGGTACCACTTTTAGTGTAATTCAATTTCACGCATTCGCTTTTAGTCATTTTAGTTAAAGCGTCGAGTGTGGTTTACAGATGAACGTATTAATGATCACTTAAAAAGCACGAGCTAACAGCGACAAAGTGCTTTCAGAACACTCCTGGTGATTTGCTTGAGCCATGATACTACTGCGTATCCTGTACAAGGGCAACCTGTTAATACCAAATAACCACACGATGACAATAAACTAGAACCACTCCTGCACGCGTGTGTGTGTGTGTGTGTGTGTGTGTGTGTGTGTGTGTACTTGAAGCAAAGTGCATGTGTGTTTGTATAATGTTGGACATACCACTTCGCACCCTCACTGCCCTGCTAATGAGCACTTGTGTGTCAGTTGGGTGGCAGCACAGTCCAAATGACATGGTCCCAAAAGTGTGTGTATGTGTGCTGGTATGGAAATGACAAGTTCCTAGTCAATGTGGCCAATGGACGAGGCCACAGAGTGGCTTGAGTGCTTATCAGCAGTGTCCCGGCCTAACCTCTCTCTCTCTCTCTCTCTCTCTCTCTCTCTCTCTCTCTCACACACACACCTCAAATCTCCTTGTTTCTATGAAGTGTAACCGATTGGGTCAACCATGACACCACATAAATCAAGAACTACAACAAAATGTAATGATATTTCCAAAAAAATATCTGTATCTGTACCACGTTTATATTGGTGAAACTTTTTTTTTTAGCCTAAATCTAAGTGTTAGCAATGCTGCTTATAGTTTGGATTATTTTACTAGCTCGACTTTACTTCGATGAACACAAAACTCCTGAACTATGCAGGTCTTTATAAAATTAACAGCGACTCAGGAAGTGACTGGAGGAGCATTTTTAGATGTTCAGCACCAAAACGACTTTGTGTTTATGCTCTTTTCATTTCTTAGTATTTGCCTTTTTGGCTTCTAGGCTTTGAACTAACTGGGTTAGGCAGAAAAAAGTTACAGAGTACAGTAAACTAGATATTCCCTCTAATAAAAATGCTTTTTCATGACCTGAGCATCATCTGTGTGAGTCAAGAAACCTCTGACAATTATCCTAACAAATCATGCCACTTGAACTTAAGTCTACAAATGGTAATCAAGATAGTGTAAAATCAACCAAACCAAATTAAAAAAATGAAACTCTGCCTCCAAATAGGCACAACAGAAAAGCGTTTGCATTGTTATTTATTTATTTATTTATCTAGAAGATCATGTGTTTCCAGTGAGTCCAGGCTTCCTGGGTGAAAAATGACAAAATATTCTGGAACGTTTCTTTCTGAGATCACGTATGATGAAGAAGTTGAATAGAGCTTTCCTCTGAGTGAGACGCAGACGTTCGATAAGATGGTGCAGTTGGCTTTATGTCTCAGAGGAAGCTCGTGTTAACCCTCACCGTCGCATGTGATAGCAGAGAGCTTATCATGTCAAAACCTCAACAAGATCTCACGATTGAAATGCGTGTGAATGATTAGTGAAAATAATTGCTACATATGAATTCATATGACTAAGCTCAGGTCACCTGGTCACGTTTTCATAAAGTTTGCTCATGTTCATGAAAAAGTCCAGATTTTTCCCCTTTTCCCTCTTTTTGAATGCTTTATAAGACCAGGTCGGGTTCTTATGAATCCCATGTGAAGATAGGGACTGGGACAAACACCATCTGCTCTGTATTTTTGCGAGTTCGTTCCTTAGCAGCGTCACTCGCTAACCGCCATCGAGAATGGTCAGAAGCAACACTGGGTTCAGGAAAAAAGAATTTCTCGTGCCCTTGTTTATCGAGCCCCTGTATTTAAGCTTAATATAACTCCAGTGACCCTCCGCCCCACGGGTGGAGCTGTGCCGGGCGGTGGCTAGCATGTGCGGTTGCTAGCACAGCTGCACAGGGGCTTATTTTGTGGTGTAAAAATTGCAGGCTTCCCCATGTGCAACTCATAAAGAAGGGAATGCAGAAAAGGGGTGGACGAGGGACGCTGAGGTTCAGTGGCCGTCCTCACTTGACACGTTTTAGCGCAGAGGGGGGAGAAAAACAACAACATTTGGATAAAACGGTGATGATACTAACATTCAAATCAGCACTACTGACACTAATTCAGGGAGTCAGCGAAATCAGAGTGTCTAAGGTGACTGGACTGTGCAGTTCTATAATTTTGTGTACTTTCTGTGGAAACGCATTTTTATTTGAGTTAATGTAAAGGCCTAAATGTTACCTTACGCTAATGGTTTGGCACTGCCTTTTTACTGAAAGATTTAATTTCTAACCCAAATCCTGCATAAATATGCACCCAAAGATTAAATTTTGTAGATATTATGCTGTAGTAATTATATAGTAGTTAGTCTTTTTTGTTATTTTTTTTAAATAGTGTTTTTTTTTTTTTTTTTTAGTCATGATGCAAATGGACGCCAGTTGAGGCCACATCGGCAGAATTAGGCCACGACCAGGATGGGCCCTGTTCTATTTCAACCTCAGTGGTTGCACATGTGAACTTTTGGCTTGTCAGTCATCTGAAAAGTGGCGCATCCTCTTTTTTTTTCACATGTACGAAAAAGGTAGCATTGACCTAGAAAAAAAAAGGTTAAAAAAAAAAGACCTGGTAACACTTTTTTTTGCACAAATTTAAATTTTTTTTTTTAAACGGAAGACAAAGACAAAGAGAGTCTTGTAAATATTGAACGTCTCGTAGACTGAGTGAGAGAGAAAACATAAATCGAGAGAGAGAGAGAGAGAGATGTTTACCACCTCCCCCCTCCCCTTTCCACAGAGTTGCACTCAAACCATCGTCCTTCCTCTTTCTCACACTCGCTGTGTGTCCTTCGCACGACATCCTACATGTGAGTCCCACTCTGAAATTCCAATTGAAGCACTAAACCCTGAGTTTAGTTTAATTTAAAAAGTTTAAAGCGGCTTTGCTTTACAGATTCTTAATTACAAACACAATGTATACATACACCGTATATAGATACATATTCATATCCATATCCATATACAGCTCATCTTCATGGGGATTTGAGCTACTGCTTAAAAGGACTTTAGAAGACTATAAAACATCCGTAGTCAAAGCTGTGCACTACCGTCGGCAGTCCGTTCTCATGGCCTGCTTGAAACGTGAAACACCAAAAGCTCTTACGCAAGTGAAGTATTTTTAGTCACTGATGGTTAGCATTCTCAGTGTGTCTGTGATGAAACGCTCAAAACATTACTTCAGACATGCTTTTGAATACAAACTGCTTATCTGTAATTAGCCTTAAAAAAAAAAGAACAAAACAATCAATAACTTTAATTGAAGAAATCTTTTTAAATTGACGAGTTACATTTCAATCTGACATCATCCTCTCTTTCCAAAAGTAGCAACCCAGTCATAACACTCACAACGTCACAGTATAACAACAACAACAACAACAACAAAAAACAGACTTTAACACCAAAATTCTACTAAGCCAGGATCCTTTTGTGTGATTTAAAAAAAAAAAAAAAAGCTCCCACATTAACCACACCCCTCGCTTTAACCTTAACCATTTCCAATTTTTCGTACGAGCAGGCTCATGCAAATTCCTCCCGTGTTGGTTTCAGCTCTCTGCAGGGCCGACCTCAGGCCTCACCAGCACAAGTTTCCCCCAAAAACCAGACCAGATCAGACCAGATCGGAGCCTGAAACCCTAAAAGCCATCCTCCACCACCAACCTCCAACCTCCACGCTGCCAGCAAACACACTTCAAACGTGCACCATAGCACACACTGGGAGCGTTTCTTTTTCTTTTTTTTTTTTTTTTTTAATCTGTCTTACTTTCTTTTTTAGTTCCTTTTTTTTTTTTTTTGGCAGTGCACCAATTCACCATACCTGATTTTTTTTGACATTCCACTCATTTAGCTTTCTTTTCCTCTTTTCTCATGTTTGTACAAGCATGTGTGCGTGTGATTGGGTTTTCTCAGTTTCACATGTGTGTGAAATGAACAAAAGCAGGCTGGCACTTCTCTGAAAGAATCTGGAGGAGGTTTGCTCTGTCACAAATGTTGTTTTTGAGAGTTTGAATAGAGGGATGGATTTTTTTTTTTTATCAAGCTGTTACTGTTGCATTTTTACTGCAAACTTTCATATATATATATATATGTGTGTGTGTGTGTGTGTGTATGAGCACTGACCTG
>JAQQZT010000039.1:31226079-31254884 GCA_030068275.1 Clarias platycephalus
TGTGTGTGTGTGTGTGTGTGTGTGTGTGTGTGTGTGTGTGTGTGTGTGCGTGTGTGTGTGTGTGTGTGTGTGTGTAATAGAGAGAGAGAGAGAGAGAAGGGGGATCTTGTGTTTGCAGAAGCCGAGTATTTTTAGTCAGTGGTTTCCCTCAGAAATGCGCCGTGTCCGGCTGGTGGACAAGAGGAGATTTCAATGAGAGATGTGTGGAGATGCTTAAAGGACTCCTTTGAAAAACATTCCTCGGGAGCCACTGCCAAGCCATGTATATTATATATAACGTTTTCTAATTATGATACATACGGCATTCACCCGCCATGGCGGAGTGGGGAATGAGAGACACACTAATCCCTCTGCAGAAGAAGAGAGGGAAAAGAAAACCCAGCTCAGATGACTTTCCTACTCCGCATACCTTTTGGCTAAACCAGGACTAATCCTGGTCTAATTATAATTTCAAATTGGCGGTTGTAAAAAAAAAAATCTCTTTTACAGTTGAACTACATTTTAACAAAGAAGAAGAAAGAAAAAAAACCCTGTAAATTCCGCATCATTAACTGTAAAGAGGGTTCCTTTAAGTTTTTTTTTTTTTAAACAGGATGGATAGGGCAGGTAGTAATACCATGGGACACTTGACACATGTGTATAATGTAATACGGCTTTATTAGTTCCAAAGGATTGTGGCTTTGAAGTTTTCCTTTAAACAAAACCCTCCGTGTATCCTAGCAATGTCTGCTTCCGAGACACAGTTTAAATCTACCAGTAGGGCATGGAACAGACAGAAATATGTGGCTTCCTGTAGACAATTTTATGAATTATTTAACTACCAGGCAGGAGGATGTATTAAGCTTTAAAATGTGGACATGTCCAGGACACCATGAACTTAAACTACAGCTAATAAATTTACACATACAGATATTCATCCGCATTGGCGTAACAGTACGTTATGGTAAAGATTACTTCTACTGTACATCAATGAGTAGTAACAATTACCAAAACGTGAAGTTAAAGAAGTTAAACATTCAATGCGGGTGTGTTCAACAAGACCATAATCAGAAATATACAACAATAACAACTAAAACAAAAAAAATAAGGTAATTTTTAATAATAATAATAATAATAATAATAATAATAATAATAATAAAGGAAAAAAAAATTATTTACAGAAACCTCGGAAGCAGAAAATACTGGATCCATCAAAATTCATTCCATGTTTATTCAAGCTGTTTATTTTTAACATCAAACTAACACTATTTAAGCGATGGCACCATTCCACAAAATTTCAGGTTCTATTATACCACTTTGCCCCTTTTGCTTTCACACTCGTTTTTCCTCCCTCTCTTTATCTCGCTCTCTGCTGTTACTTTATTCTTTTCCCCTTGGGAGATTAGTGAACTGCAGGTTGAGACTTGATTCAATTTCATCCTCATAAAACGTTCTCCAACACAGAAAAATATTTGCTGTCAACAGCGATCGGATTATGTCTGTAGAGATCAGAGATCACATGTTAGCAAACCATTACTCGTTTTTTTCTTCTGTCTCGTTGTATATAAAAACAGAGCAAATTTATTCATTGGATTGAGGTTGGAGTGGCGAGTTGGTTGGAGTTTTTTCTACATTTTGCACGGTAAACATACAATACTACAACATTTAGTTTACGCAGAGCCAATGCCTATACACTGGCTTACAGCAATGTGAGCATTTATACCTTTTGCACTGGTGCGTCTGGGTTGTCCTGCAATTACGCCACCAAGCTGCTCGTTGGCGGTGGTGTTTCTATGCCACCATCGCCGCGATGTGTAGTTATATTTTTGGGGAGGTGCACGTCAGGCTGTAGGATATGTGGGCTACGTAGACTTAATGCAGGAGCATAAATCAGGATTTATACACCAGTCACTTATAAAGAACACTGAACAAGAAAAGAAGATCCAGAATATAGTCAAGCTTTTATAAAGCTTGAGGAACTTCATACATTCACTGTACACATGCACACCAAATACAAACTAAATTGGATATTTCTATAGCAATATCTCAGTGGGTAATGTTTGATCAGTGTTAAATAAAGCACACATTATGCTGAGAGACTGGAATTTTGACTAATTACAAAATGACAAAAGAAAAAATGAAAGCTAAAATTGAGCTTTTATCATTGTAGTCCATGATATTCATTATTGTGCTTGTAATTGCTAAGAACAAAAGATATCTTTGGTGTTAGATCATCATCCTCATCATCATCATCATCATCTCGGTCATGGAGTTGCACGTTTCATACCAATTACTGTGTTGCAGCATCTTCAGGACACATTGCTAGAGTCTAACAAGAACCAGGCAAAAATAAACGTCACTTATAATCAGTCAGCACTTACAAATTGCTTAGCAAAACCCTCCTACAAGCCAACAACCTAGCAGAGTGGTGCTTGAAACGTCACTTGGAGTCCATAACCTTAGTAGCTATCATCCTAAGATGATTTACGGCCTGCAATCATATGAAATCACCAGGCAGGGGAATATTAAAACACGATGTTGACTTCGCTCCATCACACTGAGTGATATGGCCTCTTTTCTTTACTGGCTGGCCCTATTGAAGAACTGCTGAATGTGGTGCGAACATACAACTTTATCTAGTTTATAGCGACCTTGTGTTTGAAGATGTGCCTCGGCTTTTGTTTAAAACTCGCCTTCCCAAGCCCATTGCCATGTACTTTGCACTCATGGGCCACTGGCTATGATGCATACCTACCATTCCTTCTTTTGGTCCCTAACTAGCATCTGGATGAGGTCGCCCGTTGGAACCAGGACGTTGTTTGTGGAGTGACGCTGGATTTCAGACTTCTGAAAAATTTCTCTTTGAGGTCGAATCTCTGATCACGTTATAAATCAAACTGGAATAAATAACTGCGGAATTGAAATATTTAGTATTTTTTGCATGGTGGAACCAAATAATTGTTTAGAGACGGTGGTTAGTGACGTGAGTGGTGCTGGTTTGAGTGTATCAGGTGCAGTGGTGTTAATGGGAATTTCATATTTCATCATTATATATTACATATAAAAAATAAATAAATCCAGCTAAACGTGGTGCTGTAATCACATACTGACCCTGCTGAAGGTTAGAAAAGAATTAACACCAAGGAAATGAACAGTACAGTATAAGAGACATTTGGTACACTGATGCACTTATTGATATACTGACAACATTTAACTTTTGGGGGTATTTTTGGGCAAAGAAGACTAAAAAAAGGGATTGACTACCATTGGCTGAAAAAGAGCTTTTCTACCATCAACGTAATCCTAAGCCAGCACTCCATGGCTATTAAGGTACACTGCACTCAGGTCTCCAGCTATCCCTGCGCATATTGTTTTGATTTTCACCGTTTCGACCGATACGCCACTTGGCACAGGTGTTTGAGTGATCTCGACTGTCTCTCGATCTCCCAGCTCCTTCATCATTGTCAGTGTTCCTTAGCCCACCCGGAGCCCTCAGGATCGCAGCCTAACCAGGACCAGACCTCCAGCTCCGGCTTCCTTCCTTTCCTTCCTGCTCTCCTTTCTTCCGTCACTCTCGTCTTTTCATCTACGCAAGCTCTACAGTACATTTGCAAATCATTTATTTCGCTTAGGTCCCGCCACCCATACCCCCCCACCCCCCACACCCCATCCTGCTCCTCTCCTTGATCAGAAATCAGCGCGGTCTGGAACTCGTTTTAGCGTGTTACTTGTAGCGTGCCGCTGCGTATTGGGGGACATTTTGCACTTTCAGGCTTTTTATTACCAATAAGAGGAGAGGCCTGGTGGGGAAGTCTGCGAGAGCATTGTGCTCTAACGTGCGATTGCACACGAATGCTTTTTAAACGCTTTTAACTTCTGCCTCAGTAAACAGGAAGCAGCAATTACCTTGTTTTTCTTCCATGACTTCCACGACTTTTAATGAGAGGGGGGAAAAAGAAGCCCTAGTACCCAGTTGAAGAAGAAAAGAGAAAAAAAAACCTGCCATGATAGCTAGCTTTCTAATTTAGTGAGCTTGCAAAGTCAGCAAAAAATGCATCTCCTACGCTCTACTGTGCTTAAGCCTCTGCTAAAGATTTTACATTACGACTATTACTCTCAGTAAATTCTCCTTCTATTTTTAATGAGAGACGATAGGCTTTTGCAGCAGACTGTACAAGGAAACTCGGCTTGCTCATAAGAGTGGTTAATTATACATGGGGGAAAGAATATGCTCTCAGAGCCAGGTATCTTATTTGTTTTTTGTATTTTTTCTGAACGGAAACAGTAGCAATACGTACACGCTTGTATTGTAATTAAAAGGAAAAGTGTGCATTTGTTTTTAAGTTGTATAATATAGTGTGAGTGGTTTTTCGTTGACCAAACCGAAACAAAATTCAGTGATAGATGAACTGCAGGATGTCCGCTAACACAAAAGCTCTTTCTCCGTTCATTAGGCAACATTTTGTTTGTCTTATATGTACAGACAGCTTAATTTGTTGTGAATTGATTTTTTTAAAGTCATTAATATGAAAAGACAGAGTTTCACCACTGTTTTAACAAACTGAATAGATTTTCATGAATAGTTCTTTAATGAATACCACATTTCTTCGGTTAATGCTTTTGTGAATGATTTACTAATACATCTATACGAATTAAGATTGAGAAACCTGACCTACTGTGCATAAATTTCAAAAAGTGTGACCTCAGCCCAAAGAAAACGCCTGGATAGTGTTTCCTTAATTACTCTTATGAGTGATCTGGCAATGGCGTGCGTATTGTTTTTCCCTGTATGATATGAACTTGCATTGCATTGTTTTGTTGCTGTTCTTGGATTTATTTATTTTATTGATTTTTATTTTTTGACTGGTCCTCTCAGGGTTGAACAGGCCTGTCAGAGGAGGCTTGTGTCTTTCCCAGTAGCATAGGCATTTGTCTTCTTCTCACTTCACTCCATCTTTTTTAGGTGCTCTATTCATCTGGCACAGGCGCAGCACAGAGCCAGAGTGTAATCTATCAAATGAGCTGAAAGCCCTAATTAACTTGTCTTTGAATCTCATACACACAGAAAGATAGATGGAGGGGAAGGCAAGACTTTGATTGAACTACTTTTATTTAAAAAAAAAAAAAAAAAAAAAAAGCTTGAAATTAGATGACATATACAGCAAACGTCTAATACCTTTCAGTTACGGCGCGCAAAACATCTGTTTTTGCGAAACTGTGAACGATCCTATAAACAGCTGGAAACATCTGACAAGTAAATGTTAGGGTGGGTTACTGCCTCGTGATGAGATTTTAGTTAGCCGTAAACATTACAGCTAAATTTTATCCCATGCTTCATTTTGATGCGCAGTCATGATGGCTCACAGTCGATCTTACACAAAGTCGTACTTCTTCCTTCTATAATGTTTGTTTGTTTACTTGTTTTTTTTTATGTTCTGCAATGTATCTGTACAGTGCCCTGAAATGATAGTGTTGATTTATTATTCATATATTTATAAGATATTTATGAGATATATTTTCAGAAAATGTTTTCAAGGCCGAAAGCAGCACCTGAGTATTTAGGAGATCTGCAGGATTTAGAGTAGAGTCATATCTAATGCTGAAGCTGCAGGAGATCACACATGGATTTCTGTTAATCCCTTAATGTTTCACTGTGTGTGCGTGCGTATGTGTGTGTGTGTGTGTGCATGAGCGTGAGTGTACGCACGTGCCTGAGGGCTGTAAACACTTGTGTTCTTCGTCTGTTCCTTCTCTCCAGCCGGGGGATCAGAGAAGTGGAGAAGCTTAATCACCAATTCTGGGATCTCTCTCTCTCTCTCTCTCTCTCTGTTTCTCTACCCCACCCCTCTCTGTGTGTGTTCACTCAATCCTTAATATGTTAGTCTGTTTACACCGTAATATCTTTCAGATTGCTGACCAATGTTTTCCACTATTTTGCTTTAGATTATATATAAATAAATGCTGTTTGTTTTCCATACATTGACCTTAATGTGCCGTGTGCTTTTATAGTCTCTGCGGCTGTGAGCGTAAAAGCCGCAACTTGCCCTTGTTTCCCCACAACCAAATCATGTCAAAAAGCAATTAATATCTTAATACCTCCATCAGTCTGCAATGGGGCCATGGCCCTCACCTCTCTCACTCTTGCTTTCTCTCTCTCTCTCTCTTTCTTTTCCATGCTTTTTTTCCCCCCTCCATCAGATGGTGGTTTCCCTGAGGTCCTGGTGGTCAGATGTGGTTTTCGGGGCACAAGGACTCCGACTGCGGCCAGTGTGGTCTTTTACCTCGCCCAGTTAAGCACTCAGAAGAGAGAGGCAGAGGCAGAGAGACCACAGGTCTCGAATCTTAGTCCTCTAATGCAGTGTCCATCTCGCCATCCATTTCCTCCAAGATGGCGTCGGCTTCAGTCTCCTTCAGAGAGCTCGCTTTTTGCTGTGGTTTCAGCACAGACGTGATGACACCATGCAAACCTCTGGACAAAGGTCTGTTTTAGACAAAATATTTATCACTAATTGCTCACTTCCAGCTGTGCTAAGAGGAGGAAGTCGTTTAAAGCAGACCTTTTTAGCAGCACCGTATTTATTTTGCAGCGCGTGCCCGTTGGCAGGGACGGTAGGAAACTTGCGGATGGCCTTGGCAATGTGTGCAACGCGTTTCAGGATGAAAGAGGCAAAAAATAAATGTATAACTCATGCATTTATGAACCATCAAAAAGGAGAAGCTTTCCCCCTTCTCAAACCACATGAATCTGGCCATTTAGTTGCACAGCCTGTGTGTCTGTGCGTCTGTGTGTGTGTGTGTGTTCATGTCTCCTGTTCAGTCTCCTTTTCCTACTCTTTATTTGAATCCACTCAATTTATATTCACCTTATTTTTCCTTCCTTTACCCAGTATGACTTCACTTGTGTGTGTTTCATGCATGTGTCTGCGGTGATTAAATCGATTTCAAAAGAGGAGGTGTAATTAAATATTAAAAATTTATTATTCCACATTATTATTCTGTCACTGGATAGCTCTCCTTATCATATCTACCTCTTTATTTTTCAATAAACACACACACACACACACACACACACACACACATATATATAGGTCTATTTTGTAAATAGTTGACATTTCCTAAGTTTGAAACTGTTCAGCGGGTTGCCAGATTGTGTCAAATTGCAAAATCCTTATCCTTAATTCCTTTTGTCTTGTGCTTTCTGCAAGATTCTCAATGTAATTTGAAGACGGCTTTAATATTTACTGAAGCAAATGTGAATTTTTTAAAAGAAAAAAACATAGTAAACCCAATCTGACAACCCTGACACCGCTGCCAGACACCAAACCTAACTTTATTGCTTTGACATGAAGAAATTTTAAAACATATAAAGAATAATCTAGCGAATAATATAATAATAGCAACACATTAGCGTTATCCAGCACATTACGCCAACCTGGGTGTAAAAATAGAGACATGTACATGTATATCTGCTTTACAAGATGCCGAAGCAGGTCACATTTATCGAATAAGGAGAAAGAAAAGCAGGTAAAATAAGATCTAAATGTTAGAATTCATTAAGTTTGTGGTGTAACAGAAGCAAACATACTGTAACTTTTACTATAAATATTAAATTATAAATTCATAAATGTCTGCCCGTGGTGCGTTCAAGCGCCGATTGATTTACTCTGCGCCTCGCTGACAGCACAGATAGAAAGCAGTCATAATTCCGCACACCAGGGATATTACATTCCTGTATCGCTGTCAGCTACATTAACTCACTTCCTGGATCTAAACTCTATTAGCGGAGCAGGCTGCACTGGCATTAATAAATCAATGAGGATGATGGCTGATGATGGGCCTCTGCTTGACACGGGGCATTTTCCTCTTCTACAGACTCCCCAGCACGGCTTTGTGCATTAGTTTATCATCTCTAAAATAACTTCCACTTCGACTTACCGTGCCGTGTTAACATGGTACACTTGGTAATGAACTATGCGGCTAATTTAAGAGAAAAACAGTATTTAAGAAACTTCCTGCTTTTCCATACAAACTCTGGAAGAAAGCAGAATGTACCAGATAATGCAAAAGAAAGAAAGAAAGAAAAAGTTGTCGTCCAAGATGTCTCCATCTTGTTTTTCATTATTGTGAATTTGCATTCAAGTGTGTGTGACATTCATTACCTTATATAAATGACCTTACCTGGCTTCTGAGGTGGTCAAATAGGAGTTTATTTTCCATCCCAGTAGCCCTGGGGGGGCAGTTAGAAGGTGAACTGGGGCAGGAGGCGCTGGGACTGGGGGTTGGGCGCCCTTAAGGCAGCTTAGTGCGCACTGACACCCCCAGTTTAAGACCGAACGGGTTGGCCAGTCGATGCGGGGGTTGTGATGTAGCCAGGGGAACCCCAGCACTACTCTTTGTTCTGGCACCCAGGTTTACCAGAAGCGAGACTTGCTTGGAGTGATGTAGTGTGACTAGAGCCGTCTGCTGTGTCACAAACCTTGACTTAATTGGCTGGCCGGCCAAGGACACCAACGGGATGGCGGAAGGGAGCGGGCTAACCATAATGCTCAGGTTCTGGGCCAGCCTCCTGTCAATGAAAAATTCCCGTCCAACAAGTGTAGCTTGCCTTCTGGGGGTCCCGTGTATAACGCCAAACTGCATTTGCTCTCCCATACCTTCCTAACTCAGGGATGAAGCTGACGGAGCACCCGGCCTGACACTCACCTGGATCACCTGGATGGCTAGCCTATATAACTCCTCCAGCTCCTGTGGAGGATCAACGTTTGGCTAGCTCATCCTTCAGCCACTTGTAGAGCTCGTGTATGTACGCAGCCAAAGTGGCCATGTCGTTCCACCCTGAGCTGGCGGCCCGGAAACGAAACTCAACTGTGTAATCTGCAACCAATCGTCGACTTGATGAAGGGAAAGGAGCGGCGACATTACACTGCTAGTCGCATGCAGCTGATGGAAGCTGGCTCAAAGTACAGGACATCCTCATATCTCAGTGTAACAGCTCATGATGATCAGATGGACAGCAGTCAGTTGTGGAATTCTGTGTGAAGGGCAGTAAGTTTTCTCCTCAAAGAACATTCAGTTACCCATGACGCTGCCATTCATGTGTTTCAGTTTAGCTCTTGATCATCCAGCTTGGTACCCACTGTACAGTGCAGTAGCTGGTGTTAACTGGCTATGACATGGAAATTGCATGTAGCGATTTAAAGAAGTGTAAAACTTTACACTATACAAGTGATGTAATTCAGTGCAGTACTGTCACCACCTCAAAGCTACAGGGCTCCTGGTCCCTGGCCCAAATTGTTCAGGTTTGGAGGTTCGTCTGGCGTCCCTGTGTGATATCTACACTTGCTTGTTCACGTTCCACTTTTTACTTTCTGATTTGATTTAAGATTAAATCAACATAAGTAACAAAGCCTGCTCCTTTTACCCCTGACAGAGGTTGTGGTTTAGGTTGTTTCTTGATTGCCATGTTTTTTTGTTGTTTGTTTAGTTTTTCTGGCTTGCGTCTGAATTGCCTGGATCGTTCTCTGCATTGCCAGCAGTTTGTTAACTTGTCAAAGGATTTTGGCACGATACCAGAGTTAAAAAAAAAAAAAAAATCTCCCATGAAGCAGGTTATATGGAGCCACAATGATGAGGGAAAAAAAATTCCACAACGAAATAGGGGTTCTGTGGGATTTCGCAAGCACACGCTGCGGTTTTTGCTTTTGTCGAATCTCCATAAACGTGTCCACGAGGCAACTGATCTCGCCATCGACGGATTACTCTAGTGAGGTTACAGCTCATCTTTCTTCTTTAGTCAAAATCCTTGCCTTCAAAAAAACAATGCTTTCCTCCCTTTGCGCAAGGGCCTGGAATCAACTACTATCTTACACACACACACACACACACACACACACACACACACACACACACACACACACACACACACACACGTGTTCAGATCTCTGAAAGGACTGAACTGATCAAAGCAGTACGCAAGGAAGAAGAGGCACACGCACATGCACGCATGCACAAACAAACACACACACATATATACTTCCTGCCTTTTTTCCTCATTTCATCTTCCCTTGCAGGCATATGGTGTTAATTGCATCAAAAGTGATGCTCTTTTTCTTTTCTCCAGAGGGAGGGCATGCATGTCACTGATGTGAAAAAGTGAAAAATAAGTTCAGCTGTTAAATCCTGCATCAAGCGGAACTCCTGGAAATGATTAGACGCTACAGACGAACTGGCAGCGTCTGTTCCACCGTCTAGATGTTTGGTAGAACTGATTAAAAAATTACAAAAATTTAAACGTGTGCTCATCTCAGACAACAATTACACTGAGTGCCAACAGTGACCTAGTGCAATGATAGAATAGGACACAATTTATTTATGTAGCACTGTACAGTAGGACTTTGGAAATTAACTTTCTAGTTTTTCTGGTTTTCCACATTAAGTCAGGCGAAGATCAGGTTCATAAGTATTTAGACAAGGACATAAATTTCATATATTTGCCTCTGTACACCAACACAATAGATTTGAAATTAAGCAATCAAGACAAGACTGTAGTGTAGACTTTCAGTTTTAATTAAATGCATGTAGCAAAATATTGCATTAACTGTTTGCAGACATTTTTTTCTCCAAAGTCTGTCCAAAGTCATTTGACAAACTAACACAATCGTCAATATTATAATTATTTTATGAAAGCAAACCTTCTCAATTAATGACAACCTGAAGTCTGAAACCTTTGGACATCATCAAATGCTGAGTTTCCTCTCTTGTACAGCATTGTCAGGCCTTTACTGTTTGTGGGTTTTTCTGCCTTCAGTTTTTTCTTTACAGTAGGTAACTGACTTGACCCTTAAGGAACAATCCATTTCTTTGCCTTGGGGCAGTTTTGCGGTCCATTTGGTGTCCTTATCTAGCCGTACGTTGAATCGCTTTTCTGTCAGTTTTGCAACATTTGAATGAATCTGAGCAGAAATTGTAGCTCTATAGAGTTCAGAATTCATCCTGTTACTTCTATCAGCAGTGACTCAGTTCTTCTGGCAGCCATACATGCCCACATCTCATCCTTCCTTTCCATCTTCAGTTATAATTCAGTCATAACTGAACAACCTTTAAAGAGTTTTTATCATATTCTTTAGTGTCGTCAGTAATTTGTATATTGAGGTAAACCCTCTTTAATTACATGAGTGGAGACATTCTTGATTGTTGACTTTGACAGTCATGAGACGACTTGGCTAGATACTGTGAAGGGTTTTTTTCTTCACCAATGAGAAAAGAATTGTGATCATTAATTTTAGTTGTCTTGCACGGTTTTCCAGGCCTTTGGTATTGCTGACCAGTGAATTCCTTCCTCCTTAAGAATATATTAAATTGTTAGTTTGGCCACTTCCAAAGTCTCTCAATTTTTCTTTTTCTTAATGATGGCGTCATTCACTTGCCTCAACATTTCTTTGTCATGAAATAACTAAGACACAGGCCACAATTGGCCATCAAACTGCTTATCAGTCAGTTTGTTCGCTTATTTTCAAGCTTGTTAAAAATAGACGGGGAAAAACCATAAAACCACTTTCAACCCAATACTTCAACAGTTTTGTTAAATCCCTTAAATTAAAACTCAAGGTCTACACTTCAGTCACATCCAGATTGTTTTATTTCAAAAACACAATCACTGTGTCACTGTCTAAATACTTGATCTGAATATAGTTTATCAAAGTATTCAAGTATCCATATCAGATCGTGCACAAGTCTACGTTCAGTCGCATTATTCCAATCACCTGTGTCGTTTACACCACTGACGTTTACTGAGTAGAACTAACCAAGACCAGGGGTTTGTAAATGAAATCTAAACCACCATCTTTAAGCCTCAGTGTGTGAAATGTGAATGCAAGTAGATCTTGTAACTCTTCCAAAATGAAATGTAAAACATCCACATGTGTGCCAAATTAACAACAAGCAACATGCTTGTTTTACCTTGTTGTTTCCAGTAACACCAAACGGCCTTGGCAAAACACCAGCTTGTTTGCTGAGTCATCATATTTAGACCACATGCGACTTGTCCACTACTTTTCATTGAGAAATTCAGTTTTAGATATAAATTTATTTTGTTAGATATTTGGTTGCTTGTATTTTGTTCATCATCATTTTAATTTATTTTTTTTTTTTTCCCATGGTGAGAATACAAAGCATTGTTGTCATTATTTTCAGGATTTTGAGATACATCAAAATCAAGCAAACAAAAACAGCCATTCCCAGGTGTGTGTTTTAGCATGATTCTACACTGCTCTCCATTGCATTTACGTATTTATTTAGCTTTTAGTTTCACTTCTATTCAATTTTATTCCTGCCAAAGAGGTCATAAAAACATTCATCCCAGCATGCGCTTTTAAATATTAATGCACATAATCGGTCCTCATCTGCCTAATGCCCTGCAGTGTCCAATTAAAGTGGAACTCTCTGGAGAGCGTGTAAGGGGCGTTACGACCCATCGTTCACCCACTTTCAGGCAAATTCAAATGGGTTTACAAGCCCCTGTTGTCTTCTTACATGTACATTTACATTTATTTAGTTAGCAGGTGCTTTTATCTAAAGTGACAGATGATCCAATCTAATGAAGCATAACGACTGTAGTATCCCCCCAACTCCTAATAAACACCAGCATGGACATTATATCATTAAGATGCACTTTTTCAAGCAGGATCTTGATACTCAATCCAGGATCTGAGTATTACTCGTCATCACATAATTATTGCCTCTCATTTATTTATCTCCTGTGTAAATGTTTTGTTGGCCAAACTAACAAAAAATCCCTGACAGATTTAGTGGCAAGTTTCACTAACATTGATTGCAGACAAAGCTCAAAATGCTGAACATGAGAAAATACTCATTATAAAGTTAAAAAACAGCATGATTTGCACTAAAACTTTCTGCAGCTCAGCCACTGCAGCGTATCAGGCACCATATACCACTAAAACATCAACTGTTCCTGCATTTAAAGAGGGTCATTTCTTTTATTCTATTTGAATAGATAGTCTTATTTGTCTAATCTGTAGATTTCTTTTAGATCTCTTTTCCGTATTTTATATGTGAAGTTGAAATAAATAAACAATTTTGACTTGATATTCTAACATATGCACATAAATCTCTGACTGTTACAGTAAAAGCAGATTCGTCAAGCTTCACATTACTGCGTCTGAGTGAACTCAGGAATTACGTAAGGATGAAGTGAATATTGGTTGTTTGTGTTGTTAGTCTTTCGTCTGCTCCCAACGAGGGATCGCCACAGCAGACCATCTGAACTTGGCACAGGTTTTACGCTGGATGCCCTTCCTGATGCGACCATCCCATTTGATCCGGGCTTGGGAACAGCACTGTTTGGGTTTCGGCATTGGGTGGGAATTTAACACATGACTTGGTAAAGTAGGACACTTATGTTTGGTTCTTAATATCTCCATGTGGATTTTTTATTTACTGATCAAAAACTATTGCGTAGTTAATCTGTTGTTAGGGGTAATAAAAAAATCTGCCCAGCTTTACCAATTACATATTTGCAATAATAGTAAAAAAAAAAAGGGGCGGCGGCACAATGGCTTAGTGGCTAACACTGTCAGCTTGCACCTCCTGGTCCGGGGTTTGATTCCCGCGTTGGGTCTCTGTGCATGGAGTTTGCATGTTCTCTCTATGCTTAGTGGGTTTCCTCCAGGTTCTCCAGGTTCCTCCTACAGTCCAAAAACATGCAGATTAGGCACATTCGCATTCCCAAATTGCCCATAGTGTGTAAATGTGTGTGAATGTTGATCGGAGGTTCTACCACAGTCGTACAAGATAGGAATAAATACAGTGGTCACCATTGGCCTCCTAGTTGGACTAAAGAGGTTCCTACAGTAGATGGATGAATGGAATAAAGTGGGACAGAAAATTAAGAAGTATTGCATCTTTTGAAACTTTATTTGACATAATATTTTGTCTATATAGTATATTATGTAAATAAGTCACTTTGCCATTTCTTGAATAAAGTACACTTAAAAAAATTTAAAAACTGATCCAGATAGCATGCTAGCAAGGGGGAAAAATTCCATACGCACGACTGAGCCAACCCCACAGTATAGTAAATCAAATATGATCAGGATAACATTCAGGATGAAGTATTTTGCCTTTGTCACTTATATGCAAAGGACATTCAAATCAAACCGTGTCCTGACTTCGCTCCAAGTGATTTCCACATTTCTGGGCGAAATTAAAGGAGTTTCTGGAAAGCAGGCAATCTGATAATGGTTCCAGCATACTGAGAATTTTTTTACCTTGATGGTATCAAAGCACTTTTGCAATAACTGGGATAAGTACATTAGTGTAGAAGGGGATTATATAGAAAAATTTAATATTTGTTCACTCTAAATAACAGTGTAGATAACAGTGTTCTGTTATTCTGTACAATCAAACGTCCTGGTTTGTATTTTTGTGTTATTTCCAAATTTTCCTCTACTTGGCATTTTTTTTTGCCAAATACAACAAATCAATTTTTTTTTCCATTTTAATTTGTAAATTGCATAAGAAAACAACCTAAGCTTTCTGAAATCATATAATGTTGTTATACTGTATAAAGCATTTAGATTACAATAAACAGTGACATAAAATTCCCAAAACTGTCCCTCTCTACCAATGTTAATCCTATTGATATTTTTCCAGACTGATTATATTTGATGTGTACATTATGCACATTTAGTGTATAAATGCTCCTGTGAGAAATTTACAGATAAAGTAGGTAATATCCAGCTGAATAAATAGTGACAATGATGCAGAGCTACTTATTATAGTATAAGGTGTAATAGGTATACTGAATATTCAGGTACATTATTTGTTAAATTAACTGCACCACTTTAAGATTCTATAATCAATATACCTTATCAATTTTTTTTTAATGTCAACCATGAGGAACAAGGTTTATATAGCAAAGAATGGGGTTCTGTCGCTGGGTTCTGTTCAGGCGGGTCCGTGGACTGCTCTGTCTTCAGGTGTTAGGCGAGCAATCAGGCGAAACGCAGGACACCTGAGCGAGCCTCCATATCAACCTCTCAAAAGGCTCAGTCACCGCACACACATTTAGTTTGAGCCAGGTGTGAGAGGGTCTCCATGTCGCTAGGGTATAAGGAGAGAAAAACAGACAGGAAGGCAGACAGATAGAGAAAAAAAACTCTGAAAAATATGTATCTGGATGTATACACCTGGAAAGGTTTTGGAAAGAAAAGAGAAAAACTACGGAGAGAAAAAATCTGAAAAGAAGAGAGGAATATACAGAAGATATATTTGGAGAGAAAAGTTTAAAAAGAGATAAACTATATTTTAAAAGTAAAAAAAAGTTAATTTTTGGAGTTTTTCACCATCCCACTGTCCCTCTAAGCCTGAATCAGTCTCTCCCCATACAGTGGTATCTCGGCATACAAGTTTACTCCGCTCTGGAGCCGAGTTCTTAGGCGAAAGCTGGTGTTGCGAAATGAAATTTCCTGTAGGAAATCATGTAAATGCATATAATCTGTTCCAGCCACCCAAAAATATTACCATATTATTGCATATAATAAAAAATCTTATTTTTGTATCTAAAAATTATTTTAAAAATACTTTTAGGAAAGACATTTAAATGAAGTAAAACATGAAATAAATAGACATTTAACCTCACTTAACCGTAATTTATGATTTCACTTGAAACTGGCTTAAAAACTGCTTTAAAAACTAAATCGAGAGTGGTTCCCTTTTCTTCTTACTACCGTCCTTGCTAACATTCTTGAGACCCATGGTGCTACGTCTTCACTAAATCTGCACAAAATGCAAAATACCCACAAATATGTAAACTTGCTTCACTTAGCTTTCCATTGACATGAAAAGGCTTTTGAACGGCTCCCTGATGTTTTGGTTTGGCTCAGTTTGTTTGCTTGCATGCCGAAAAGGCTTCATATGCTGAGAAAATTTGCCTAAGGTGAAACTTTGTGAGGTGTTGCATTCATATGCCATTCTATTTCCGATGTTGCATCCTGTGCTGCCCACCTCATAACATTTTACATGGGGGTATTATGGATTGAAATGACCTGCTGGTCTTACGCATTTTGAAGTAGGATAGTGCTTGGTTTTGCTGTATTTCGACTTTCCAACACTGACAACAAGTAATTGTAATATTATCCCTGAAACTACTTGCATTTTTTTTTTATAGGAATGTACAGTTTTATTTGAGTTTTAATGCATTTCACAAAAGACACCCAATGAAAATAAACCCTTAAACCAGTCTCCTCCTGCATGCGGTGCTCTTTAAAAATCATTATCATCACCTCACACCCTGCCCCTTCACTTCAGGGGCCCACTTTGTGCCCCTCACCTCTCCACACTGCTACATCCATCTTTTCAGCTGTGGAAAAAAAAGAACAAATGGCATGCCGTCCTAATCGCTGTCCTAATCAATGTCATTACTGCCACACTCTTCCCCAGGTCCAGCATCTTCACCTCTGGGGTCACGGAAAGGTCCGGCCATGCTCAGACACATGCATCTAGGTCAAGTTCAAGGTCAAGGGTTGAAGGTCCTATTTCCAGGGAAAAAGATCCCAGCTGTGCAGGGGTGTCCACGTCTATGGGGCAGACCGCAGGTCCGTCTGGGCAAGTGTGAGGTCGTGACCCCTGCTTTTGTTCTTAAGCGGCAAGTGCCTATTTCCTGATGCTCCTGCGGTCAGGCACGTGGCATGGACAAGCTGCTAGGGAGAGGAAACACATCGTTGAGGACAATGAGTCTCCCTGTTATTCTGCCCTAGTGGCCAAAGTGGGGTCACACGTTCAGCATCAGCATACACTTTTAAGCAGACATTTGAGCCAATAATTAGTAGCAGTAATGTCTGCCCAAATGTGCAATTGACCTAATATAATATCAGTTACCTTCTAACCGTATGTCCAAAAATCTCTTCATTATACTATAAAAAAAACATTTTATGGCTATATCTGAAAGCATTGTGGACTCTTACAGTGCCCACCCATGTGCTGTGCTATTGGAGGACATGTTGTAGCCTGTACAGGGCATTGATGTGATTTGGGACACACCCATAATAGGCTGATAAGGATGATGAGGATGAGACAGATGCAGTGATTGTTTCCTGGAAAGCATGTGACCCTTGTATCATGCTCAGGACATTAATCTTCTAACTCCATTTAATTAATGAACTTCTACTCCAATAAACACATGCTTGATTCTCCAGTTTATGGGACTGTGATAGAGAAATGCTCCTTTTGATCATGGTGGGGATCAAACAGAAGTTATTAAGTTTCATAGAGATAATACCTAAGAGGGCAGTAATCAAGGATTAAAACCAAAAATACAGTGTGCGTCTCTAACACTGTCTAATAGCTGCATAATGGGAACAACTAAATGGTTTGTGTAAACCATTGTAAGGGTTAAGGTTAATGTCAGTGGTTGCAGATTCCATGATTCCATTGACCGCCTTTAGCTTTGATTATAGCACATAACGTGGTGGCCAGTTCGTGTGTGAATATGATTCCTGATGCTCCCAGAACTGCTGCTTCATAATCAAAATTCCAGAATGGAATGGATGGCCATCAGGGGAGAAAAACTCCATAGATATGATAACCTGGTAATTCAGTACATTCAGGTCGCTTGCCGACTTCATTTTCTTTGGCTCACAACATTGATGAGCCTAGACCTGACCAACTGGAGCAACACCAGATCATAACACTGCCTCCAGAGGCTTGTACAGTGGCCACTATGCATGATGGATGCATCAATATAAGCGCTTCACTAAATCTGAAGCTTCTTACCCTGACACGCCCATCACTCTGGAATAGGCTCAGTCTGAACTCATCAGATCACATGACCTTTTTCCATCGATCCAAGATAAAAAAATTTATGCTCCCTTTTTTTATGCAATTTGTAGTGTTTTTTTCCTGGTTAGTCTCGCTAACAAGTTGTTTCTTATGGCCACCGCTGTGAGTTCTTGTCACATTGTGCACATGGAAATGCTTTTACTTTCACTTTTAAACATGTTCGATTTCTCTTGTCATCTCTTTACCATGCATCTTTATTAAGCATTTAACTGATGCCCATTTGTAAGTTTTTTTCTGACTACATTTATTAAGTTAAAGGTTCAGTACAGGTTTAAAAATGTTTTAAAGGGTTTTTAACCAAATTCCAGTAATTTCATAACTTTATACGTTCAGTGCTTGATGCAACCCAGTAATTTGTCCTTTCTAAAATGGTGACTTTTTTTTCAGTGTACTTTATTTCAGTTTTGTTTGATTCAACGCTTCATCTTCTTCAAATACATTGATATACCCTACTTAGTGCCCTACATTCATAAAACAGCACTGGAGCCACAAAAAATGTGTGGCTCCATATACTTCTGATTCACTCACGCTTAGGAGTTCTTTTGAGAAAGATAAACAATATTTAACAGTAAATAATATATGGCAGGTTTTATTTCATAATTATTTTGATTTGATTTGTATTTTACATTTATACTTGTTGAGTCCTGATAGTTTGCATTATTCATGTTTAGTTTTATTCATACATCTTCAGTGATCACATTATTCTGGTCAGCGTTGAATGGATCGGCCGCTTATCCTGGGAACAAAATGGGAATCCACCCTGGATTGGATGGTGAGTGTGGTGTGGTGAGTTGTGGTGAATGGAAATTGGCATATGGGAAAGATTTGCTTTCTGTGCCTTGGGCTACAATATAAGAATATCACATTCATACCTTTTTAATCATGGTACTCTTTCAACATTTCGCCCGCATTCAATCATAAATTTTTCACCAGATCGGTGTGGTCGTTGTGTTAGTCACTGCACAGTACATGGCAGCAAACCCTTAGATGGCTTGTATACTTTCCTGTCATATCCAGAAACCCAAGAATACTTTATCAATGATCTTTCAACATACACGTGAGTCACACTGTAAACTCTGTTTGTTCTGCGCGCCCTGATTGGTACGCCCGGGGAAAACACTGTCAGTCTCTCAGTTGACTGAATAAAAGTGTGAGATTTGCCAACTAGAGATTTTCCGTAGTGCATTCTTAATTTTCAAACCCCAGATCACATCCAAGTGTCAGCATCTGAATCAGAGCTTGACTGACCTCCAGGAGTCCTCTCGGAAAGCATCGGGTTAACGGAGAAACTACAGGAAACGCAGAAATGAATAGGAAATACATCTAAATACCTAAAGGAATGCAATTAAGACTCAACTGGTATGAGTTCCCTGAGTATCCTGGTTGCTCAGTGTTCAGTCCAACCTCAATAGAATTGTCCTTAAGGTTCTGTTGGGTTCCAGGAAATGTTATATATCAGTATTGTAGCATATGATGAATAGTGACAAGAGAGGGATATTTCAGGTCATAATCAGGCAAGAAATCATCTAACATACACTATATCTCCTGATTAGTGATTTCACCTAGGATGGAACATGAGTACCACTGCCAAGCCACTGCATGTTTGTGCCGTACTCTTGGTATTCAGTTTCTTGTATTTGGGATTTTTTCCCAGTTTTCTATCTTGGTTAGTCTTTGTGATTTGCCTACGTTTGTATGCTCATGGGTGGAAAAGAGTTTTTTTTTTTTTTTTCAGGAGTTCCTTGTGGAACAATGGAAAAGTATAATGTGTCATTCTTTTAATAGATGGGGAAAGTGTAGTACAAGAGAGTGTAGTACAAGATATGTCTATAACATCCTAAGAAGTTTATTCTTTACAAACTAAGCCACTGAAAATTTGTAAACCAGATCCACCCTTGATTACAGCACTCATCACAACATGGCATGCTCACAGTTATAGTTACAATTCTGTTATGAAGCAAAAGATTAAGATGGAGCGTTGCTTGTGTTCCCAGACACTCATCCCATTTCTTTTTTCGCCCTCGCCACCTTTCCCTTTCTACCCAGTATCATCCCAGTTCCCATCACTGCCCTGAAATATAGTTTATTGAACTGCTACCCTTTGTTTTTTTTTCAACGGGTTATCAGAATTCAGATTTCAAAAGCAGCAAAGCGATTATGAGTTTATTTAGGCAATACCAAGCCATTCATTACTGGTCAATTTTCACTCTTTAAGAGAACAAAGGGCAAATTACGCTCCGCACGTAAACATATAATCTTATAGAAAGCCTGTAATCCGGCAGCTACAGCCTCTCGAAACCCTACAATCCAATGTCATACACAAAAAAGCTCCTCCCGGGATGCAAAGCTTTTGTGGTTCTAAACGAGCATCACATGCCAGAGAGAAGAAACCCAAGCCAGTCCAGACACCACTGCTTCCCACGACTTGGCTTCCTGTTGACCTTGATCATGTGACCAGAAGTAGGATACTACTTCTGAGCATACTGCTGGGGTTTTGGGGTTTCCAGTTTGGTACCGTTCACATGGCCGAAGTGGACGTTGGTATTCTGTAAACAATTGTTAGTACTAAAGCATCAGTAGTCCAGTCAGGCCTGTCCCAGTCATACAGTCTGAGTCATGATTTTTCTTTTTCATCAATTAATAAAAATAAAAATAAGAATATATTTTTGGCGTAGTGGTTAACACCGTGGTCTCACATCTCCAGGGTCAAGGGTTTGATCACCGCCTCGGGTCTTGTGTGCAGTTTGCATGTTCTCCCCATGCTTGGTGGGTTTCCTCCCACAGACCAAAGACATGCAGAGTAAGCTAATTGGAGTTTTCAAATTCCCTGTAGTCTGTGTGTGTGTATGTGTGTGTGTGCCTTGCGATGTATTGGCACCCCGTGCAGAGTGTATCCTGCCTTGTGCCCCAAGTCTCCAGGGATAGGCTCCAGGCCTCCCGTTACCATGTACAGGATAAGCGCTATAAAGAATGAGTGTACAGTATGTGTGTGTGTGTGACAGAGAGAGAGAGAGAGAGAGGGAGGATAAAAAACAGATGAACAAAAATGAACCCCTTGAGACAGCATTGCTGTACATTTTCTACAAAGCTTATTTTATAGTGAGTTAAGATTAGTTTAATGACTAATCCTTTGTGTGTTAAGCATCCGCATCACTATTATCCCTCCATTTATCATGTAATAATATTTTTTCGACTGTGTAGTAGTAGTAGGAAGTGAATCTGAGAAAATAATATGAAAAAACAGTCACTGTTAAAATAAAAAGCGCATGGGAAGTGACTCATACTTTTGGGCCTGCGATAAGAGAGAGTTGTCACAAAAATAGGAGTTTTATTTTTATTCATACTGATGGGGGGGTAGGGTAGGGGGGGGGGGGTTACATAGGAAATGATAGGAAATCATAGTGATGTGAGAGAAATGACATACATCAGGTGGATCAGGTCCTATGGTTTTTAAAACCATATTCATTTTTTATTTTAATATCTTTTGACTGTGACCTCTTTATCTTTGGCTTGTACAAATATATATGAAACATTTCCGGTCATGTTTTAAAGACCTTTCACTTTCAGACCATTTACACATTTAGTCATGAGGAAATCTTTGGGGGAAAACATTTATTTAAAATAACCTTTAATTGTCAATTGACCTTCTGTGTCAGAATTTCCCCAAAATCCTTTAACTTTTATGCTCTTTGAAGCCCCTTGATTGTGAACCGCTCTTCAAAATTTATAGAGGGATGTGAAACAGGTGTCCATCCTATTTTCTTCATTGTTTTTTTTTTCTGAGACTTTAACTTCTTTCCCTGTTGGTCTTCTTTAATATTTCTCACAGCTGGACTGAGTTTTGGGAAATCCAAGGCTTTCAAATGCAGATCTCTAGAAGGTTTAAGTGGCTTAGAGGGTCTTAAAGTGGAGTGTGCAAGAGAGACACAAAGCAAAGCCACAACTCATGCATGGGTTTTTTTTTTTCTGAACATCTATTTTTCTTCTTTTTTCCAGTTTACCATTGCACTTATTCCTATACTATACTATATTTCCTAAAAACTTTGGCCCATTGTGTTAACTTTACCCACATCTATTTTTCAGCATGTATGAAATACACTGTACTTTCACAATGACATAACAGAATGTCTGTAAATTCCGACTGTTTGCAAATATTTTTAATAATACAAGGGGCGTTCAAGTCAAACTGGGACTTGTGATGAAATATCTCATGAATGAAGCCTAATTAACATTTACAAAAGACTTACAAGCACAGTACGGTTTGGAGTCTCTTTGTTGCAGTTAAACATTTGAATGATGCAAACGTTTTTAAAGAATGCGATACGTCCGGGAATCCCGTGGCTCGGAGACCATTGCAGTCGTTTCCGTGATCAATCAGTGAGTGGGACACCTGATCCATGAAAATTAACGGATAACTTGTTGCCAGTTTTGAGGAAGAGACACAGGTCATCATTCTGTACAAACAATCATTCACCAACACCACTTGCACGTTACAGCAACTCGGGTGCGAGTTATTGCCACATCCCCATACAGTCCTGACCTCACAAGCCATTTCCGCATGTTTGGGCCATTAAAGGAGTTCCTGGGAGGCCAGCGTTTTTAGACATGAAGCAGGAAGTCCGATGATGGAGTATTGAGAGAACTTTCTACCTTGATGGTATCCAAGCGCTAGTGAAAAGTGAAATTGGGTTAAGTGCATTAGTATAGCATGGATTATATCGAGAAATAAAGGGAGATCTTACTCTCATATCTGTGGTCCACAATCAAAAGTCCCAGTTTGACTTGAACACTAATCATACTTAGTGTATACATTATGTACATGTTGCTGGATTTTGGGTTTGGTGACAGATGACAAATTTGCACATTCGTCATCATCATACCCATGGCTGCATGCATCAAGTTACTAATACCAAGAACATACAGTGCTATATCACCTTTTATCTTTACACTTATAACAAGCTCTTGTGTTCCTAACAATATTGTCAATATAATATATCATAATCGCATGTAATGTGTGATAACTGAGGTCTGCAAAAGGAAATGTTGGTGGAAATGGAAATGGTGTTATTTCTGATCGCTGATAGGTTTCTCAGGAAAAGGCAACTGAATTAATTAAATGGAAGTTGAAAATAGGGTCATGATGACGCCCAATAAACAAAATCATTCAACAAACTGATAAAGGTGTGTGGGACAAGTGTTGGGAGATTAGAGACTGAAATGCTGAGATGTAATGATTATATAAAAATACCATGCTGTCTACTTCTTCCAGTTTCAAACATGCACATGGAGAGATAAGCTGAACACAGACTCAATACCATCCTCTTGTGGTTCATTGTAAAAGATTTCTGCATGGATCAAAAGAAATTTCAAGCTGATTAGGTTTTAAAATCTTTTTAGATGTTGTGTTTTGACGACATGTAAGAGGAAGATGCATCGTCTGCTTTAACAAAACTTTCGCTTTCAGGTTGAAACAGTCAGATTAGATTTGACAAGAAGGTAGAAAAAAATATCGGACATTTTTTTAGAAAGGAAAGTTTGTTGAGAAGTATTTTTGTGTCTGGGAGTTTGTGTCGAACTTTTAGGCGGAATAGAAAGAGTGAATATTAATGTCAAACATTTTATCCGGATGTTTCTAACAAACGTGGAATAATGCTGAAATTAAAGGGCAGCTATTGTGCCTCGAGATCAAATTCAAATTGCACTGCTGGACTCTTGAGCCAGGCCTTTAACCCTCACCTGCATGTTTAGATTTGTTCCTTCTCGATATCGCTTTGGATAGAAGCATCTGGCAAATGAATAAATGGAAATGCATGCAAATGTAAATGTCTCCTTTTTTAAGTAATATCCCTTTGCTCATGTGAGCAGGGATGGATATAAAAACAGAGAGAGAGACAAAGACAGCATGAATGGAAATCAGTGAAAAGGCTTCATATTACATACGCCGACATGCTTGTTTATTTCAGGGTGTGCACCTTGTGATTTCTGGCCCGCGAGTGTAAATTACATGTCGCCACCATTAAATATTAAACCCAATCAGCGCTTAATTATTGATGCCATTGCCTTTTATGCGAGCGTGCCATTGGTAGTCGAGGCATCTGGCAGAGAGCTTTTCCTGCATTAGGATCTCCTTGAGGTTAGTCTCTCTAGCCACGATTCCTGCCCAGTTCTCTTTGGTTTCAGGCTTGTCGATCGCAGGAAGTCAGTAAAAGAGAGGAAAGCGGCCGAGGACTGTATCATCTCGGGCAGTTATGGCCACTCGGAGGAGTGTAAGTGCCTCAGAAAACCACAGCTGAGTGCCGGCTGCAGACGCAAAGACACTCAAGTCACCAGGAGCATCTGTAACGATTGCTGTGGAGTGGTGGGTGAGGTTGTAGAAGGTGGTTTCCCACAATTCTTTTTGGAGACGGCCGATAAGCTCTTTCGACTTCTGATGGAAGTGCCGTTGTGTTTGGTTTCTCACACATACCACTCAAGCGATGCTTAAAGTTATTACATGTAATCAAATAATAATTGTTCCAGAGCTTTCAGAAGATGTGGATAGGACATTTTGCTCTGCGTATAATGGACACTGTATAAATATTGCTATAAATAATTTCATATATTGTCATTCCTGCTCATGAATAGTTGCCTATAGAGCACGATGCAGTTCTCAAATCTGATTGGTCAGAACGTGTGGATCAATTCTGTCTAACATCGGCTCTGACACCAAATCACCGGTTTACATCAATGCCCTTGCTCTAATAATCCTAAAATTATCATAAATAAGTGTTGCAGATCAATCCCTGCTATCCGTTATCACCCAAATGTGGATGGGTTCCCTGTTGAGTCCGGTTCGTCTCAAGGTTTCTTCCTATCGCCATCTCAGGGAGTTGCCGCTGTCGCCGTCGTCCTCGGCTTGCTCATCACGGGACAATCTTATCCTTTTGACTGATATCATACAAACTTAAATAACTATTTTGATTGTGTAAAGCTGTTTTGCGACAATTGTTAAAAGCACGATACGAATAAAATTGAATTGAATTATTGAGATATTCTTGACATTTCTTCACAGCACACGCTTGTACACATTTATCCTAATAATAAAAATAAAATAAAAATGATTTAGGGTAGAGGTGTCACAGGTACTGAAAGTCTATGTCGATAGTGGTTCCCCTGGGGGAAGGTGAAGGCCATAGTCTGCCAGTCAAAGACACTTTGCATCACAAAGAGGCATTCAAAATGCAATTACATAAAATGTCAGAAAAATAGAGCATGTTTTGTTTTTTAGTTTTTAAGAAAAGTGTTAATTTCCCCTAAGTATGAAGACATTTGAGACACCCTCCACATATTTCGTTTATGCTAATATTAAATATTAGCGCAGAGGGAAGAGGGAGAATGTAGGGAATGTAGAAATCTAATTTCAGAGGTGGCCCGTGTTACCATAGAGGCCCATTGAACACAGCTACAGTGTGTTTGATGCTCAACCACTCAATGCCCCTTTTCATCCAAACCGTCTCAAACCCTAAAGTCAGGAGAGAGACGTTAAAGAGAAAACCTGTCTAGCCTGCCAGAAAGTATTTTCCAAAACAGGAATAAATAGTCCGCAAGCTATGGTTTAAAAATCACCCAAGCCCCCCTTTTTTTTCTTTTTCAAATAAACGCAAGGCGACAAGAAATATTTGACGGGTGAGGTACCGGAGCTGATATTTTGAAGGAAATAACGTCCGAAAGTCTGTCTCCGCAATCAAGAGCTAATCAACATCTAACATGGCTTACGGGATAATCATTATTGCAACTGATTTTATTCCAGTGTGTGAAATTGCACCCTAGATACTATATAGGGAGCTTTGTTTAGTGCGTTAGAGGATTTGCCATGCTGTGAACTTGTTTGAAAGCATGCACACCGAAACTGCTTAAGCAATTCAGAATACCCATAATCAATTTCAACTGTTGGGAGAACAGTAAAGGGTGTTTAAAATGATGAATAGAGGAACCAAATAAGATAAACAGCTAAACAGTCATCTCCGATATTTTGTGCCCTGCAGTCACCTTTAACTTAAAGGTCAAATTGATGTGAAAAAAATCCCCTCGGCATACTGTATGTGTAATGGCCACATAGTGATGGTTACTGAACTGCAGGAGTCGAATAACCACAGCAAAGAGGAGTGTGTGAGAGAGGGGGGGAGAGGAAGAGGAAGAAATAATATTTTTATTTTAGTTAAAATTATAAGGTGTGCATCTATGAGGATTTGATTTGTGGGTGAGCCGTGTACTTGTGGGCCTGTCACTTGGAGTGTGTGTGTGCGTGCCTAGTGCCCATCTCTCATGCCCACGTCCAGACAGTACAGCCCACCCATAGCGAAGAGCTGAGAGGAGCACTATTCTCTGTACGGCCACGATGGCGCCCCCAAAACCAGTGTTCACACATTGCCCACAAGTGTGTGTGTGTGTGTGCGCACCTACCAAAACACTGAAAGTTTCTTCAGCACATTTAAAGGTGCACATTCGTGTGTTTTACATTTTTAGACCAGCCAAGTCAACAGGAGATTCTTTAGGTTTTTTTTTTTTTATTGAAATGATTTAGTACTGAGCATGGTGGTCTGAGCACAGCCTTGTTGTTTATATATTTGTAATCTGATTATATAAATCCTTCATTTAAATAAGAGCCTTATAACTATTCAGGCTGTTTAAACCGACCATCTAAGTCTCTGTAACAACAGGTACTGTATTACAAACAGGTTCAACAATATCTGGACAAAGACATTATTTTTTTTGCCTCTATGCATTGCTAAAGAAGATTTGAACGTTTAATTCACGAGCTTTGCAAAAATATTGCATGAGATGTTTTTGCATGCATTTCCATATGATCCAGTGTAATTAGACAAACTAAAATTTTCATAAATATTAGGATTATTTTAATACCTAGAAGTCTGGGACCCAGGGACATAACCAAATGCTGAGTTTCCTCTCTTGCACTGCATTGTCAGACCTTTACAGCAGCTGCCTGCAGTTGCTGCTCATTTGTGGATCTCTCTGCATTCAGTTTTTGTCTTGAGTAAGTGAAAAGTTGCCCAACTGAGGTTAATGTCTGACTTAGACCTTTTCTTTGCCTTTGGTTACTTTCGTGGTATATTTTGTCGTTATCTGCATGGACTATAAATCACTTTCCTATCAGTTTTGCAGTATTTGACACAATATAGAGCACTATACACTTCAGAATTCATCAAAACTTCTATCATCAGTCACATCATCAAGAAACCCCAGTGATCCCAGTTCTACTGGTAGCCGTACATGCCCGTGCCATAACACTGCCTTCACCAGGTTTAATGATGATGATGTCATATGTTTTGGAACATGAACACATTTTCTTCTCTTCGGACACAAGTTAATCTTTTATAAGGATTATAAAAGGCCTTAGGGTTAAAAAAAAAAAAAAAATTCTTAAGGTGAGTCCTTACGTGAGGTGTTATTTTAGCCGCTCCTAACATTTTTTTGTTTTTTTTTCTGCTGTCTCTCTGTCTCTGTTTCGCTCTGTTTGTTTTTTTTATTCACCCAATGATGGCCTCCTTCACTCCTTTGTACTGGCTCCTCTTTGAAATTCATATTAAAAGTTCCTATGAACAGATACCAGATTAGAATTTAACACTTACTGTAGAGTCAGTTCCAGGCCTTTTACCTCATTAATTTAGCACAAAATAATTACGAAACACGCCACAACTGCTTAGCATTCAGTTCCTTTTCATTTAAAACTTTTGAGCCTGTCAGAATGGAGGAACTTTGTAAAAACAAAATGGCTGTAAATCCTTAATAGTTAATGCAACATTATTGTTAACCCTTAAAACTCATCTGTTTCTGAAACACAGCACAAATAGAAAAATAAAAAGCAATATACGAAAGTACCAAAACTGCTTATACAAAAGTCCTGCTGGTGTGTGTCTATGGGGGAGGCTTCAGACATCAAACTGTGCATGTGGGTTTTTTAGATATGTCGGGTAGAACCAATGTCATGATTATTTTTAAAATATGTAAATTTTATGGCTACTGGGTTATGGGAATGATGTCGCCAAAAATGTAGAATTCATAAAATTTTCATTATATTATATTATATTATATTATATTATATTATATTATATTATATTATATTATATTATATTATATTATATTATATTGATTTATTAATTTATTGGTTTTGAAAACAAATCATATGTGTGTCTCAATTTTTTTGCTCAGTGATGTTTATAATCTCGGTTGAAATTAAACAAAATTAATTATCATATTAAAAAAATGGATAAAAGACACTCTATTATATATTACACAGTCCTGACCACTATGTATAGGTTAAAACATAGTAATCCAAAAGATGCCTAAAATGATCTTGCTTTAAGGGGTTAAATGTAAAGAATTAAAGCTGAAAGTTTCTAATTTGCTCTCATCCTGATTGCTTTGTGTCAAATCCACTGTGGCGGTGTACAGAGAGGCAGCAATATGAAAAATGTGTCCTTGTCCAAATACTTGTGAATCTTACTGACTCTAAACTCAACATTAATTTCAAGCCCTACTGTGCAATGCCAATAAAGTACCATTGCACAAGATCAAAGTTGGCACAAATGAACACACGCATGTTTTTGTTTATCTTTTTATTTATTTATTTATTTTTCTTTTCTTCTTATCAGGTCTAACAAACACCAAGATAGCAGAAAAGACACTGCTCTTATGTAGACATTTGCTGTCCAAATATATAAGGACCTGTCTTTACATATACAGTATATCTCCCGCATGTATGAGGATCAGTTTTGATTTCAGATAGACTTTAAAGTTTGGCTTGAGGCCGATGCAGGTGTCGTCACCGTAATGTTGACAGGGTGATAAAACTTCCACTCGAACTGCATTCATGCATGACCTCTCTTTATTGCCAGGCACTGTGTGTGTGTGTGTGTGTGTGTGTGTGTGTGTGTGTGTGTGTGTGTGTGTGTGTGTGTGTGTGTGTGTGT
>JAQQZT010000039.1:31274518-31292837 GCA_030068275.1 Clarias platycephalus
ATACTGTTCTTGCAAGAACTATTACAGAAAGGCTGACCTCTGTGTCTTAAAATAACAACTAACTGTTGTTGTTACGTAATTACCTAATTCCATATGTGTTCCACTGTTTTGTTTGCAGAACGAGGCACATAAGCTGAATCATAAGGAAGTGGTGGAGGAGGACAGGCGCCTGAAACTGCCCTCCAACTGGGAGGCTAAGAAAGCTCGACTCGAGTACGAACTCATGGTGGACGGGAAGAAGAAGGTAAAGAACACCGTGACGACGGGAAATTCTTAGAGGTTCACATGAAAATGATGAGGATTTTATATTTATAGAAATAAATTCTCTAGTGGCTTTTAATCCCCATGTAAGTGTGGTATAAGTTTGCAGTCGGTTTCTATGACGACTGTCTAGAGCTGTTTTGCGTCAGGTCTTATGTCCTTCGGTGTCTCTGCACCACTTTTAAATCATCTTAACCGTGTGTGTGTTAGGAGTGTGCCGACCGAGGCGAGGATTACAACCGCGTGAAGCTGTTGGACATCAGCGCTGAGGATGCCGAGAGATGGGAGAGGAAGAAGAAGAAGAAAAACCCTGATCCTGGCTTCTCAGGTGAAATATTTGAGCGCTAATAGACCATATATACAGTAGATTGAGCTTTAAATAAAGATGTCTTGTGATGACACAAAGCGCACATGCAAAATGTGCAAACAACACGACGAACAACATGACACAAATACTCTGCGTTAATGAGTTATGGTGGTGAGATGAGAACATTAAACACTTGTAATTAGCAGCGAAGATGGATATAAAGACAGTCCTTGTGCAAATAACAGGTAATAAATATTGCGCATAAAACCACTTCAGGTCCTTAAGTGAGATTCCTGGATGGTTGTTGAAATCTCGATTTTGTTACAATTCTAAACAGACTACTTCTAACCAAAAGAAATTTGCTCATAGCACACAGGATGCTCCAAATCCAAACGTACAGTAAAGAAATGTCAAATCTTTATATAAAATCGATTTTATAAGTCAATTGCCATAGCAAAGAATTATGCTATATAACTGAGTCAAGGTGTCCCCTACCTAGGCTCCCTATGTAGGTGCCTGTCGGACCGGCTGGTCGATAATTAATGTTCATGGATCTCGGGCGGAGTTTTGTCCCGGGTCCGGGGAGAGAGCAAAGAGTCGTGCGGTGGAGCTATAAAGGAGTGGCATGCGAACAGGTGTTTATTTTTCCTGAAAGAAATTCACACACTGAAGTACACACTGTTTAGTGTGTTGATTTACCACGGTATGCGTAATGTAAGTGTTGATTCTCAACCGGGAACAAATGTCACTCCTGCAGACTCCCGCATAAGGAGATGATTTGCCCACGTAATGTAGGAACGGTTCTTGGTCTTTTCCCCCGATTTATTTCGTGCTCCAAGCCACCTGTGCATTTTACCTTTTATGGAGAGTTTGGTGGGCGTCACTACACGTGAATGAGCTGTCCCAGAAACATCAAGTATGAAGAAAATAATGCAAACAATGACACATTAATGTCTCTTGTGAGTTAGTGAGGTTTGGATTTGGACTGTATCGCGTTCATCAGCAACAGGATGAAATCTATAATAAGAGCTCAATCGCTGTAATAAACTCAGTGATGTGATCTTTGTTGCCACATTGAACTCTACCCGCAGTTTGATTTTGAGAAGACGTTTTTAAATGTTATCGAGTGACAGCTTGAAGCTCTCCGTGGAGCTGAGTCTCTCCCGTGCGTGAGCAGAAATTGAACCGGGCCTGCTTTAGGTTCCGGCCCCTGTTCGTGATCAGTCATGGTAATTACGTTTTAGCCCTCGGTCTCTCCCTGGTCTGGGGAAGGAGGGGTAAAGGGGAGCGTTTCATTACTTTATTACTTACTGACTCGTTCTCTCTGCAGGGTACGCCGAGGCCCAGCTGAGGCAATACCATAGGCTCACCAAACAGATAAAGCCTGATATGGAAGACTACGAAAGACAAAGGGAGCAATAGTAAGTATCCACGAACGTTTCACTGTTTGTTATTAAGCGAATGTTATTAGTAAGGTAGGTTGTAATTACCTGATTTAATCTACAGTTTAAGTTAACGGTGTTGTGTTGAAAGTGTTTACACGATATTGCCGGGTGAGAAGGCTCAGAGCGTCACGCTTTGTTAGGAACAATGTTTGATGATGATGATGACGATGAGCTCATGCCCGTGTTTCCTCTCAGCGGTGAAGACTTCCATCCGACCTGCAACAGTCTGATCCACGGGTCGCACGTTCCCTCCAGGGACGCCATCGACCGCATGCAGGAGGACATCGAGAAACAGTACGAGTCTTTTATTCTCATACAGATTTATTCAGATTAATAAAGAGCGAACGAGTTTAAAACCCTGCGGTCTGCTCGTTTGTGTTCTTTCCGTCCCGTCAGAATCGAGAAGCGCTCCAAGTTCAGCCGGCGCAGGGCCTACAACGACGACTCCGACATCGACTACATCAACGAGAGGAACGCCAAGTTCAACAAGAAGGCCGAGCGCTTCTACGGAAAATACACCGCAGAGATCAAACAGAACCTGGAGAGAGGAACCGCAGTGTAGCTGGCAGAGTTATTCTCAAGACCAAGAGCTTGTGTGTTTTTTTGTTTTTTGTGTTTTTTTTTAAACTTGAGCTCAGTTTATTCGCTGACCCTGGAGGACCCCCTGCCCTGCACATTGTAGTGTTTTTCCTTCTCCATCACACCCACTTCTATTCAGAAAAGCCTGTTTATTAGCTGATTAATTAAGTCAGGAAAACACTAACACATGCGGGGCGGGACAGGGGGAGGGGCTTCTCCAGGACCAGTGGTCTAACAGTGATCAGCCTGAAACGATCATGTTAGTGTAAATAAATACTGTTCATGATTCATGATGCTTCTAGTCCCGTGTGTGAAGATCTTTTGTCTTGTTTTTTTTTTTTTTTACTTAATAAAAATGTTCAGTTTTATATTTGTCTGTGTGTGCAGAAATAGCTCAGCGTGATATCTGCCACTCTAAAAGTATCACCGTTCCACACGCAGCCATGATTCATGTTTATTCTGTGTGTCGGAATTACTGTTTGTTTTTTTGTTTGTTTTTTTGTGCTTTGCAAAAAGGTTTTGTGGGACTGGAGCAACCGGATCAAACAACAACCAAACAATTAAACAAAAAGAAAGTGAGAATTAAATTGTGACTCAAACTAGATCATGGGCGAGCCTTCTGTATTATTTATGGGATTGATTGCATTGTTACGTGTGAAGATTTTAGGAAGGAATGAGTCTCCAGTGTCGGCTTAAATATCGAGAATAATATAGAGAAAGTGATAAAGGAGCTAAATTGTTTCCGGAACATTTTTACAACATTGAAATGCAACAATAAACAGATAAATGTATAAAAAAATGATCCCTTTTTTTTTTCTCTCACTTGAAAATAAATTGCCATCTCCATCATCTACACCTCTTTATCCTGTTTGCAGAGAGGGTACACCCTGTAAAGTGTGCCAATCCATTGCACGGCGCATACACACACACACACACACACTACGGGCAACTTGGGAATGCCGGTTATCCCAACCTTCATGTTTTTGGACTGTGGGAGGAAACCGGAGCACCCAGAGGAAACCCAGCAAGCACAGGGAGAACACGCGAACTCCATGCACACAGACCTGAGGCGCGGATCAAACCGGGACCCTGGAGGTGCGGGACGACGGCACTAACCGCTAAGCCGCAGTGAAAATAAATGTGTTCAGCTATTTTCTGTGGTAAAAGTATGAGGAAAATAATCCAGTTTGGAGTTACATCGACTTTTCTTTTTCCTTGTGTGTGTGCCACCCCATCTTTTGATTATTTTTCTACAGCAACACACCACCAAGTGTTTATTTATATATTTTTTAAAAAGCCAATATTTTCTGTTATTTCTCCCTGTTACTGTTTTCATAGTGCTGTAAAAGTAGACTCGAGTTTTTCCTTCGCTCACATGTCCGTGTGCCGTCGCTGAAATACCAAGCGGTTCCCACAATTTGTCATCGCGCTTTATTTGACTGTTTTATTGCCGAGTAATTGTCGAGTCAGGCGCCTCGGAGAGTACTTTATACATGTGATTGGCTTTAATAAGCGCCTGGCGTTAAGGACGTCTAATGAGACGTCAGTTGCAGTTTGCCTGAAAGGCTTGTAGGATTTGAAGAGACATTCGCAGATGAGTTGTGCGTCTCCTCCAACAACAGGTCCATTTATTAAAGCACTTTCGCTGCCCTTGTTATTTCTTTATTAATTTTCCTTTAATTCTGAGTTGACGTTGGCCGACGGCACTAGAGTTCGTTCTCTCTTTGAGGAGGTGCCAGTGGATCGGATGGAAAGGCCTGAGGTTGATCTCTGTGGTTTTAGTGCCTGGATCCGTCGAGCTGGTGCATTTTGTTTGGTGTCCATTTTTATTTAAAAAATAATAATCACTAGAATAAAACATCTCTCAACTGTGATTGCTGCACAAAACATCTTCTATGTCAACGGTATAGTGCGACTATTCACTTCCTGTCCTGAAGTTCAGGCATGAGCTAGATCTTATGATCAGAACATGAAACAAAAATTGTTCTTGTTCCAACACATCAAACCAGACCAGGAACTCTATTGCCCTTGTAATTACTTACCTATCAAAGAAGAAGAAAAAAACTTGGGTGTGATATTTATTCCACTGTGTTATTCCACTTAAATTTACTGCCTTGTGCATGTAAAGGCAAAATTTTAAACTCCATGACACAAAAAGAAATTCAGCCTGTTGATGTGCTAATCGAAAATGAGAACAAAGTCAGCTCAGCTTGACGAGTGCCAAAACTTTGTCCCTTTCTGACAGTTTAATTTGATGTACTAATAATTTGGATTGACAGCCATTGTTGATTTAATAATTCGTCATTCGTCAGAAAGAACCAGTTCCCCTGCCGTTTGGTTCTCGTTAACACTGATGGCGTGCAGTACTTATGAACGCAAATAAATATTTGAATTCCTGTCTCGTGCCTCTTTAATTTATTTCTGCAGTAACACATGACGCAGGGAGAGATTTCGAAATCAAGCAGGATTGTTGATATAGTCAAGGTTTTTTTCTGAGAAGATTTATGGAAGGAGTCTCCAGTGCCAGAGCATCATGAGATAAAGCCTCATAATGGACGGAGAGGTTCGTGCTTCTCGGTATCGTCACGAGCTGTGTGTGTTTTGACTCATTATGTACTTAATGTGAGAGGAAATAAAGGTGAGGTTGTTTATGCGTGCTGTAAGGTAACTGATTAACTGTAGCATTAAGCGATATGATAGACATTTGGGGCGGAAATCACCAGGAAGCACCTGACACGATGATATCATGATTTGTATTGAGATTCTATAAGTATCACGATTTCATAAATACATGCTTCACTATTACATTACATTTTTTTTTCCAGATTTTGTTACAATCCTGAACACTCCAACCTGCTGCACGGCTTTCCAATGAGTAGTAGAGAAGCTGCAACCTTTGACCACCTCAAACACAAACATATACAGTATAAATAGATACAAAATAATAATAAAAGATTTTTTTAACCAATTTTTCCCATCAGTAATTTAATATACTTATGGTGCGCTGTTATTTAATAAATAATGCATTATCAATCGTTTTTCTTGTTGTTGTTTTCCGATAACAGAGCACTCTCTCTCTCTCTCATCACGATGACCAACAATATAAAACTCTTCATGGACTAAACTCATAAGCCCTACAATGCCTGCGAGATTCTGATATTCAGTGGTGGTCAAAAGTATTGAAACAAAAGTAATATTCAATTTTTAAAGACATTCTCTTTTTTTTCATTATTGACAACCAAGATAATAAGAATAATTTGTTATTTTATGCAATACAATTGCTATACAACATTCAATACCAGAGGGTTTTAAAAAGTTTCGAGAGTCGTGGTCGCCTTCACGTCCTCCTTCAGACACCTTAAAACCTGGCAGTAGTATAAATTATTGATGGTCTGGTCCCTTGGATGAATTGTCGATGCACAATGCCATGAATGTCGAAAACGACGATGAGCATGCACTGGGTCGAGCTGCGGACCTGCCTCTGCTCTTTCATGCATACAGATGATGGGTTCTACCACTGTAAAGAGGGTTCGTACCCTAACACCCAAGTTTCATCACCGGCAACGAACCTCGATGGATCATCCACGGCACGCTGACGAAGTTCTTGGCAGACTTTGACGTGATGTTGCTTCTGCTCCCGGGTCAGCAGCCTGGGGATGAGCTTGGCAGCAACACGGCTCAAGTTCGTTGAAGGTCTTCCTGATCTCTCGTCCTTCCTGATCTACCGTTGATGTTCTTCAACTGATGAAGCGCACATGCTGCTCAAAACACCTTGAACGACTCGTCGTAAACTTGCTGAACCATTTCAAACATCTCTATGGCAGATTTTTCCAGTTTCATGCAGAATTTCATGCTCGTTTTATATTATAACTTCATGAAATTACAGACGTGGTAACGTGGTACACCGGACGATGTCTTTTGGCACACTGACTGATGAAGGTCGGTGTTCCCTGTCACTGTGCGTGCAGCCAGTTGTTGATGTGTTATAAAACTATTCTTGGAACTTGTTGATACCAAGTCCTTTAATCTTCAAAAACCTGCTGGACTCGGGTGTCACTCTCCTGAGGATCATGCACAGAAGACGGTTTCTTGACCACTACTGACTTTTTCGCCCTTGTTCTGAGTTTTCTATTGGGTTTAGATCTGGAGATGACCCAGGCCATGGTTCCATTAGCTAAATCCCATTCTCACAGCCAGATGTTCACTAGTTACTAGTTCACTAGTTCATTAGCAGACTTTGTCTTCAGCCAGTGACCCCACAGAGGGAACTATAATCCATGGAATATGTTGTCTTAATACTTTCGGCCACGTCTGAACATATGGGAATGCTGTTTACCGTCTATTGTCTTAAAGACGGCCTCGAAAAATCACATCCGACCCGATCCCCTTGTTACATTCTCAGTCGTGAGAGGATGTGCTCGGAGCAACAGGACCTGGCCGTGAGCAACACACGTTATTAATCCCAAAAGACGCGGTTACACAGATGCCGAACAGACTTCTAGACAACAGCAGTGTGTAGTGAGTAATAAAGATCAGGAACAAGGAGATAAACAGAGACATAAAGGAACTAAAAAGCCTGATGAATAACACCAGTGGCTTTATACGGCCTGCCAACACGGCATTAAAACAGATGAAAGGAAATTGGCTTTTTCACTTTGCTTTCTTGCTCTTACGGATCAGGAACGAGCTGATGAGTTGAGTCAGATGTGACAGAGCTGGAGAAACAGTACCATGTGTAGCTTTAGTGACTTAATGGAGAAAAAGCAGTAAAACACTGCAACGAGTAATTTGTCAAACTAAAAGCCACCATTTAATGGGAACACAGAAGGCGAGCAAGTATGGCATTTCTGTAGCACTACCGCCATCTAGTGGATACTGTAGTATAAATAAAGGTCTTTTACAGTACTATGAACTCACCAGCAGGGGGCCCCAGTGAGGCATATAGACGTGCAATTTTGCTTTCAATTTTTGTTTAAATGTTAGTTCACGTATAAGCATAAAAAATATATAAATGTATAAACATAACTCATTTAGCCCTTTATGTTATATATATTTATGTATATATACACACACACATGCATATTTGCACATTTCCTGGTCATTTCCAGTTATTTCCATTTAAATTCATCTTTATATTTGTATAGATAAGTTTTTATATTTCTTATGTATTTTTTTAAGTTTTTTATATTTTGTTAAATTTTTTATTTTATTTACATTTTTAAGGTCACGGGCGGTCGTTTAAGCATTTCACTACATATTGCACTGTGTATGTGACAAATAAAATTTGAATTTGAATATTTTTTATTATTCATATGATTACAGAATATACAATATATAATTCTCCATTACTTTTTTTAACCTTCTGAGTAAGTTTTTACCGTTTCCCTCGATGTTTCTGTCACCTCAAGATCAACCCATACATCCATCAATCCAGGAACCTCTGTAGTTTAACTAGGGACAGTGGAGGCCAATGTTGACCAGTGTATTCATTCCCATTTTTACCATCATGGTAGGGACAACATTTACACGCACATTCACATGTTACAGGTAATTTGGTGAACTGTGAGTACCCGGAGAAAACCCACCCAGGACCTGGAGGAACAGTGCTAACCACTACGCATGATAAACCCAGCACCTCATAAAAACACCAAAATGAGGACATAAACTTAATAACCCGTCGATAAGAATAGCTAAAAGTTAACAAATTGTTAAGAAAATGGCAAGACCTAGGACATATTAGCACTCCTGCTAGTTTGCATGCTATTGACAGTCTGTTTTCTCCATAATATTCATGCAGTGTATAAATAAATGATTCCAGGGGGGTGCTGTTCTACTTTTCATTATTGATCTTCAGTCTTAGTTTTAGTTCACTGTTCTTCAGTAGAAGCACAGACCCCTGGCAAAATATTTTTTATTCATTTTAAAATGATCCATGAGGGCCTTAAATGCTAATAGTCTAGGGCTGCAAGATTTCCTAACCCAGTCTTTACACTAACTGATCATTCCAGCCCGATCAAAGAATTGGGCTGCATCAAGCAAAGAAAACAACTAAGGAGTTTTGAAATTACTTGACCTGGGTTTAAGAATCCTCCACCACTTTATCAAAACCTGGAAGGTTAGAGCTGAACCATCAACCTTGTGTCTAGGTCCACAAAGGGTTTGATTTAGGAGATGATGATGATGATGATGATGATGCAGAAGGTGAGTTAGTTCTGCCTGCTCCATCAGGCACCATTAATGCATAAATATGTTAAGGAGCATGAATAATTATATGATGAAAATGTGCCTAAGCCTGTTTTAGGTGATGGACCACAAAATAAAACCAGTTTAATATACTGATAGCAAATTAACTCCTCTGAAATATGTTCATTTATCAGTGTTTGTTTAAAGGCACCTTCTGAAAAACATGAAAATTTATTTTCTAAATTATGATTTTAAATGATTATTATACTTAACTATAATTAATAACCCTCTTCAAGAGCACCAGCTATATGTTTGATTGTAAATAGGGAAAGGGGCGGGTTCAAAATACCCGATGAGCTGTCAGTCAGTCATTCCCGGCTTTATATATGTTTAATAAAATAAAAAAAATTAAAAAAGACACGTTAAATGTTTCCTTCCCACAAATCACTTGGCTTGCGATGTTACGATTCAATTTGTCCACTAGATGGCAGTACAATGAGTCCGTGAATGAAGCTTCATGAAATTAACCTTTTGGTGATGCGAGACACAAATGAGGCTTCACCTCCCTTTTACTAGCTCCACCACAACAAAAATAACAATAATTAAATTAAAACCACACACCGACTCGAGAAACAATTTTATTTATTTGTATTGTGTGTACAGTTTTTTTTTTACAGTACTTTAAAACCTATAAGAAATTATCTACAGCACACACAAAAAAAAACACAAGTTATATACAAATCCTCCCACCTGTTTGATATCCACTTGTCTTCTTCCAACTTAAATCAGTTTACATCTGAAACAAGACATTTCTAATGAATCCACTAAATTTCTTTTCCCATATGTACAGACTATTTACAGTTTATACAACACTGATCAAGTCCAAAACTAGAGGCTCATCGTTTTTTATGGGAAACTTTCTTGACAGGGATCCACCGTCCATACGGCATCCTGTTCCCCACACTGTCTGCTCGAGATGTTACCTTACTCTCTGTAATGTGATGTGTTGGGCTGCTTGATGGCTTGGCAACAGCATTCTAAGAACAGAGGGAACTTCAATCAGAACATCTATTTTCACTTTGAGAATAGATTCTCCTTATTTTTTTAAACCCTCAATAAAGTATATGATTAAAAACACCTTTGTGATAAAGATGAGTCTTTACATTAGACAAGCTTTAAGATTTTAACTTTGAAATGTTTGCGTAGTCTGAACGCTAATTCAATAGAAAGGACAAGTGTCACTCTTTACTTACACTGATACTGAAACTGATTGGTTTTCTTGGTGGAGATGTTTTGGAAATCGCCGTGTCTTCATCTGATTCACCTTCATCCTAAGAAATGAAAAAAGAGACAATCATATTAACACTAACATAATTAAGAGATATTTTTCCGCTACCCATAATGTTTTACATGCATGAAAAAAAAAGGAGACCAAGTCTACTTAAAATGACTTTGCTATTACAGTACATATTTTTTACCCATCTCTGCCAACCGCTTGTGCTCCAGTCAACAGATGGTAAACAAAAACATTTTAAAAGCAGAGTTCATAAAATAAAGCAACCAATCCTAAATAAATATACAGTAAATGTAATGCTTGTTCCAAACCGCCATCCAGCGCTCTGTGCGCAGGCTTGTCTTTAGTATACAAGGGTTCTTCTGACTTATGGCCCTCTATTTTGCCAGTCCGTACATCTGAGGTTCTTCAGACACAGAACCAAGGAAGACTCTGGTAAATAACAATGCACCCAGGTCAACCATCGAGTTTACATCAAAGTCCTATCGACAGAGGCATGATGCAGCATTTAACCATTTTTCTTATTATATACTTGGTTTAAGGCAAATAATTCTGTCTCGACAATAGTAAAGTACAAATAAAAAAATAGACAGTAAGTGCAGCATCATTCAAAATAATATGAGGAAAGTCTAGGACTAACAATTTGTACTGGCATTACTTGACCTTTGAACATTACAAGATTTTAAACCATCTTGAAAAACGGCGTCTCTCTTTCTCCTGGACGAGTGTAGACCACTGTCATGTGATCTACAGGAACAGAAATGATACAAAACACAAAGCAATTGAAGCGCTCCAACAGGACATTCACCAAAATATTGAAAGGGGGAAAAAAATCTCATCTCACTTTTTCTTCACACAAGCCACACACCCACTCTCACACACACAAAATTAAACAAAAATCTTGTATAATACCGTTACCTAATCCAGACATGGTAGTATGTAGGTGTTGCTGGATTTTACTTTTTTTTTTTATCATCACGATTCCTTTACATCCATCAGCCATAAACAATCATGTCTGAGGAGATAATTTACACGATGACCCAAGGTTGCTTTAAGACAGAACTATCACACCAATTAAAATCCTAGCCAATGTTTAAACGGCATCTTCTTAAGTGCGTTTATGATTTTTTTTTAATGTTTAATTAACTGCCAATTTGTAAGAGCAAAAACATTTTTTTCCAGCCTTATATATTATCTTAGACCAAAGACAAACATAGCAGTCATGACTAAACCTGGCTAATAAGAATGATGATCTTCGTGTGAATAACACTCACCTGTCGTGGTTTCGTCACTGGCACCTGGTCAGCTCTCACCCTTTTCTCAGTGTCTGACTTCAACACCTTCTTTGCCTGCTCCTCGATACACCTCACACTGGCAGGCAGATCCACCACTTCCACGCCCAGACTCTTTGCAGCGTTCTCTCGGGCAATGTTTAGGAGCTCCAATTTATCTGGAGAGAGAGAGAGAGCAGCACAATCACGTGTTACTTCCATATGCTTTAGGGAAACATGAACAGTATTAAGTTTGATTGGTTAAAAGCCTTACCTTTTACGCTAAGCCGAACAGAGCTCTCCGGAGACCTCGACCTGCGCCTGTAGTACCTGCTCACGGGTGGTGAGGGGGAGAATCGGCACCTGAACCTTCCAGTGTAAGCACCTCTTGCTCTCCTGGAGCTTGATGAGCGAGAGCGGGATCTCCTCGACCTCTTGTAATAACGTTCCCGGGAGGATGAACGGCTGACAGAGCGCGAATGTCGGCGCCTGCCGTAACGTGGCGAGCGCCTCGAATAGGGGCTGTAAGACCGAGACCGCTGACGATGGCGGCACTGGGAATGATACGAAGCTCGGCAGCAGCGAGGGCGAGATCGGGAACGATAGCGTGAGCTGCCGCTGCTTGAAGATGAAGATGAGTAGCGCGATCCGTGGCGGTGTCGTCTCCGTGGCCTGCGTGACACAGAGCGGGATCTGCTTCTATCGCTGCTCGAGTAAGAACTGTCACGGCTAGAGCTGCTAGTGCTGCTGCTGGTACTACTGCGACTGCTCGCCCGAGAAGATCTGGGCGTCGGTGATGATTCCTGGCCGACAATGAGCCGCATTCCCTCGCTGAGGTGACTCTCAGGGGCTTGAACCTGATCTTCGGTCTTCATCGTCGAACCTGAAAAGAGTAAAAGTAAGTAAAATGTTAACAACAACAAAAAAAAGTTGACGAAAACGTAAAGAGCACTAAGCAATGCAGGCAGCTTGCGGACTGCAGAATGTTCCAGAACATTCAGACCAAAACAGGTCGCTTTGTATAGCGCAAGCTCCAACCCACAAGCACAACAGCTGGTGATCAAACATACACTCTTATCTATTGAACAGAACAAAGGGCAAATGTTTAATCATATAACTGATTGCACTTAAAATTCCACTGACTAGGTATCTTTAAACAAAACAAAGGGGGATTAAGTTAAAAAGCAGCTTCTCTATTGCGTGTTGTTTACTTAAACCTGATAAAAATCAAAATATCTTATTATACACTCGTTATAAAAGGTGCTTAGTGGAGGAAAAAAAGAGGAACAGGGAAGTTTTTTCTAACTAGGACAAAGGCAAGTAAACGTATTAAAACACTGAATATTAAATATTATATAATTAAATATTTTAAATATTAAATATTATCATGCAACTTATATGTAAAACAGAACTGTTACATACCTTAATTCTACTGTAGCGTGTAATATATAAAAGTTAAATATATTTAACTCTAGCTATAAACCTGGAATTATCGTTAAGTCTAGATAAATTGATAAATGAGTAAAATCTACACAAAACAGTATAAGAACATGACAATGTTTTTTACCTTAGAAAAACCGTGTTAATCTCCGAAAAAAACAAGATGAAGCCTTTCTGTGGTGTAGAGACTCAACTCTCGCTGTGAGCGCATAGTACGGCGGTAACTGGCTAGAACCGGAATTGGCTGGTTGATTTTACGTCACAATAATCGAACGTCACAATCATCGAACGCCCTGGAATTTTCCAGAAAACTCCATAAGCCCCGCCCCTCACCCATCGATTTATCGCCAGTCTTTTTATGAATTTGACGTTCCATGCATGTTTAATGTTGTTTCTAATATTACTGGTTGGTTTGTATTTATATAAAATAATAGAAAAACATGATTTGGTAAACGTTTACCAGTGTTTCTCAAACACAACATTATATATACAGTGGCAGGAAAAACTATGTGAACCTTTTGGAATTTCATGGTTTTCTGCATTAATTTGTCCCCAAAAAAGTCAAGAGTATGACAATTATAATGTGCCTAAATTAATCATTGGTGCAATTGAAATAGGGAGGAAATCAACAAAACAATTTAAAAAAAAATGCTTTTTGTAAGAATGTTACAGAAACTATTAATAGAGATGCTGAATGGTTAGGCGATGCACATACGTGCAAAAGAGGTAAAATATGACAAAATAAACCATATTACAACCATATTACAACAAAAATATGGAGATTTTATTAACAAATAATTTATTACAGATTAGATTGGCTTAATTCGCCAAACAAAACAAGAAACAATAAAATTAACAATTATAAACATGGGGCATTTGTCAAGTAGAAACACCTTTCAATAAATGAAAGTGAGCAGTGTGTCAGGAACATTAACTTAAAAGATATTTCTGAAGATATATGTGATGTTATGTGGCTGATAAGTGTAGGTAGATTGGTGGTAAGATGTGTAGTCAAGTGGAGGTGTTATGTCAAAACTGAAGAAAGTCTGGCAAAAAATTGTGACTTAAAGATTGTTTAAAGATAAAACAATTGAACACCTCCCGATACGCAGTTCATGTTCAGCAGAGATTTGGCATTGAGTAAAAGAAAAACGAAATAGATAAGACATAACATTAAATGAAAAAGTGATTTTGTATGGAAATTTGAAAGTTACCTACCAAAAAAAAAAATAATAATAATTTAATTACTCTATATTAGCTAATAACATCTATAGGATTTGGTAAACAAGATGTGTGATGGTTTTTCATCTTTGCCAAAGTTCTGCTGAAAGTGTTGTGATCATAATGGAACTTTGAAAAATAAGAACAAAATATAGGAGAGCATGCAGTACCCGTTTTTTGAAAATCTTTGAAAAAAGTAGTACAGGTTTGTAAAATTGTCAACTGTATGTTTGTAATGTGAATCTTTTAAATCGTGTACTTGAATGACATGGCTGTAAGATTGTAAACAATTTTGTGAAACTCAATACAGTTTTATTTTTAAAATGCACTCTGGGAACATCCCAAAAGATCTGCAGTTTTGGTATTTCACTGATCCAGGTGTCAAGCGATCATATTTTGGCCCATGTCAAAGTTGCTTAAATTCTTACACTTGCCCATTTTTTTTCTGCTTCCAACACATCAACTTCAGGGATAAAATGTTCACTTGCTGGCTAATACTGTATATCCCACCAACTCCCAGATGCCACTATAACAAGATATTGTAACTGTAGCTACTGTCACATAGGCGTAATTTTATGCTGAGTGATGTGAGGGGTCAGAGCAACTGCAAAACTGCAACTCTTGTGGAAAGTTTCTGGTCTGCATTGGTCAGGACCATAATCTATGCCTTTAAGGGCAGAAAACCAGTAAACCGGAGACAGGGTCATGGGTGGTCAAGACCCGTTGACTCGTGTGGGGAGTGAAGGCTGTCACGTGTAGTCTGATTAAATACAAGAGCTAGGTCAAATTGTTGTAGGCCAAAGGCTTAATGCTGGTCCACATATAAAGTTGTCAGAACACACAGCACATTACTGTTTGGGTGGCAACAGGGGCGAACCTACTCAATATTATGCAGGTGGTCATAATGTCATATTTGGTGTAGAATAAAGTCTTTATTTTTAGCATGGTACTTTCAATTCAAAAACAAAAGCGTGTGATTATCGTTCTTTTTTTCATCAAATTATAAAAAGTCGACTTTAAAAGGAGGCAGGGAAGCTGAGGAGAGGGATCTAGAGGTGGCATTGATGGAAAATATGGCATTGAATGGCGCAGAAAGGGAAACATGTTGAGAAGAAAGAGTGTGTGGAAGTGCCAGATAAAACAAGACAAGATCAGAGAAGGAAGCATTAGACATTTTTAAGGAAGGCTGGTCTGAAGAATGAATAATAAAATAAATAAATAAATGTAAATATAAAATTTGTACAGTGGCATGTATAAATCTACAAATGTACAGATTTACAAAATCTTAATTACAAAATTACATAAATAAAATAGAAATATATATTTTTTTAAAACAATGTGCAAAGTGCAATCGTATACTTATGTACTGTAGTTAAGTCAAACCAAGCACTGGCTCTCATGAAGACCGTCCAAGGAAAGCAAGTCAAAAAACTTACCTCTGTTGCAGAGTTCATTTAGTTACCAGACTTACCAGCCTCAGAAATCACCAATGAGCATCACCTCAGATTAGAGCCGTTATGAAGGCGTTACAGAGCATAAGTACATCTCGATATCAACTGTTCAAAGAAAACTATTGCATATTTTGGATGCCTTTAAGCATTGTTTTACCGTGTAGAAAGAAATAATCAGGAAAGACCACTGAATTAGGGGGTGTGTCCTAATTTTGACTGTAACTCTACATATGTAAATATATGTCATTTATATTTTAAAGGCAACCGAGCAAAAATATGCCTTTATAGAATACACTATAGAATTATAGACTATAGAAATATTTTTAAGAGACATGTAAAATAAAGTATAAATTAAGAAAAGAACACAACAATAGTCTAAGTTATCCTTTTAGATTTATTCTTTAAATGACAGGTTTGATAAGAATAGGGTTTTGAAACACAAAAAACTTATTCCACTGGAAAAAAAAGAAAAAGTTCATGTAACATATAAAATGCATGCAACAAAAAAAAAAGCAATATTTAACAATACAATTGTTCTTGCCTCATCTTCTCCTTTTGAGGTACAAACCTTAGAATAACCAATGTACTGACGTTCATGATTTTCTAAAATGTATGCTCAGGGTCTTGTTCACACTATACATGTTAAACCAACACTATAAATACAGATTCTTCATGGTGCTTAATAACACACATATATCTAATATCTTAATTGGCATTGCACTTGATCAGAATAATAAACACAGTATTCAATGTAGCTAGTGTTCACTAAAAGGTGTACTCCCATAAAGTGACTCTTTAACCAAAATGATTAACATTTTAAGAGGGCTTTAAAACTAGATTGTAGAACATTGTTTTGCAATTCTATTTTATTTTTTATTTTTTTTACACTTTTTCTATAAACGACACCCACGTCACACTGACCCCTTGTGTGAGATATTTAAAACAATAAAGCTAAGTTTGTTAATCATCCAGTAATGATTTAAACCCAAAACAGAAATATTAAGTGATAATATTAATAAGCTCCATTTGAGGAATGTGACTCAGACGGTGACCTAAACTTAATGTATTAAATCACAGACATGATCAGCTAGCTATATGGGATAACCATGATCATAACAACAATTCAGCTGACATTGAATACAATTTTGAATAACTATTTTTTTCAATATTACATTGAAAGTCATGATTTGCAGTCTTGCTAAAACATTCAGGACAAGATGAAATAAAACACTTATCCTACTTCTACATCTGTGTGAGAGTGAAGTTCAGCCATCAGTATGTTCTGTTTTCTTTGCGTACTTTGTGATCAGAAGCAGCTGTGGCGGTCGAGTGCTGTTCCAGCTCTGTGAGCAGGTCGCTGGCTTCTGATCGTTCCTCAGGTTTTTCACACAGCATTCGATCAATTAGTTTGTGCTATTATTAAAAATATGCAAGTAACAAAGCATTAGACTGATATGGACAAGTCTTAAGCATATATTATTTAAGAAAGTTTACTGCATAAAATCAAAAACGTAAAAAAAACGTGTGGACATTTAAGGTGTGATAAAAACGTGTGGACATTAAAAACGTGTGATAAAAATAAGGGCACATAACTCTTGGACACTGCCCATAGTGCACTACATAGAACACAAATCTCGAACAATGCTTCAATAATTCTTAAACGGTGTGGTGTATTTAAAAATACTTTGCAGAACTTACATCGCTTTGTAACTAGGAGGCATGATTTATACACCGCAAAATTTAATAAAAATAACAAACATATACAAACAAATGATCCACAATACAAATGTTAGCTGAAAGACCAGAGCTCACTTACTTCAAAATCAAAACTTTTGAAGAATTCTTCTGGAAACTTCTTACTTCGAATATCATGCCAAAGCTAAAAATGAAAGAAAGTTAAATGTTTTATAGCTTTACGTTGTGATTGCTCAAGACGGTACGACAATTAAAATTATTTTTAGTAATTATCAACAGAAAACAAACTTTTTGCGTAACATTTAACTTAAAGTTTTTACCAACCCCTTGTCTTTCTCCCTGGGTTCCAAAGCGCCAAAGCAACACAAAGTAAATAAGGCCCACAGCATAAATATCCACCTTTCTGTCATAGAATCGCCCTCGAATCTGAGGCGCATGAAAATAAAACAGTGTACATTACAGTTATAAATTTTATTATGTGATATGATATTATGTGATTTTATTATTTACAGTTTTGAAACATTATATTTACATTGTCAGTCTCTTTGGCTCATTTCTCAAAATAGGAACTGAAATCTCAAAGCAACTACTGTAGTACAGACTTCACATCATCTAGTCACTTGTGCACATCATGAAATTAATTTCTCTTTTTTTTTTTTAACAAACTATGAATGCTAAAATATAGTCACGCAAATGATTATGTACAACAGTCTGAACAAAATGTATTATACTGCTTCTCTGTTGAACAGTGTCACCTGCCAAAACATTGAAGCATTATTCCATTATATAAGTCATTACGTGCAAAATGGTTGCCATAATTTGGTCAAGCATACTATCTAATCTTTTGTAAATATGTACTAAATTCATGAAATGCTGATTTTTTACTTCACCAATGGAAAGGAATGTCTAAATGTTTGATTAACCAATAATTAAACAGTTAATGCCACCGTAGACATCTGCAGAGGATTGATAAGACTTTTGTAAGCATATTTTAATTAAATATATTTATGCATGCAGTAGTATTATAGAAAACTTGATAAGACTTTTGTAAGCATATTTTAATTAAATATATTTATGCATGCAGTAGTATTATAGAAAACTATTAATCTTTCTGATTCTGATTATAGAAGTGACGTAAGGTGAACAGAGTTGAGCCAAGGACAATGTGATGT
>JAQQZT010000039.1:31295895-31359150 GCA_030068275.1 Clarias platycephalus
ACCTCTGTAATTGTTAACAAAGGCTTCTGTACCAAATATTAAAATTTTTTGACTCAAGTGATCAAATACTTATTTGAAACAGTAATTCACAAATAAATTGTTAAACAATCATACAATGTGATTTCCGGATTTTTCTTTTTAGATTCTGTCTCTCACAGTGGAAATGCACTGATGCTGAAAATTGTAGACCCCTCCATGATTTCTAAGTAAGAGAACTTGCAAAATCACAGGATGATCAAATACTTATTGACCTCACTGTAAATCTTTCTGTACAAAAGACTATCTTGCCTGTATATGAATTACCAATTTATACATTTTATACAAACACATGAAACAAGCTAAAAGTTCAATTATTAAAGAATCTATGCTTTAATAACCCAGGATAATAACCCTATATATTTACTTTCATTTAAATTTTACTATGAATGTTTGTATTCAAATATATCGACAAACGTACAGTACACGGCAAGTACAATATATAGAAATATTTATTTTCATGCAGGATGAAGTGGTCAGATATGTTCCTTATTTATGAATTTATGAATCTGCCCAACACATGCACATGCAGTGAAACAAATAGTTTTTTTTATTATTATCACACAACTACACAAAAATATTTAAACATACAGTATATACACAGATACATCATTTAGAAATAACGTACCTTGATGTTGGCTGGTCCGAGACTGTGTGAGTCCCTGCTTGTCCATTAATGTTAGATTGCTCCTTTGAGGATTATGAGGAGCAAAAAAAAAAAAAAATTAAATGTATACATTTTAGAAAAAATGGCATATTAAAACTGAGTTTCTGCTTCAATAACTTCAAAAACAGCTTAAATATTTTAACATAATACCTTTTTATTGCTTGCTGGTGAGTTCTGAAAGTTTGCAGCTAGTCTAAAAGAGAAGACAAAACTTATTTTAATGGCACTGTGTATACAATCTTTTTTTAATTTAACTATCTATCTATGTTTTTTATTTATTTAACGGATGTGTCACTTACTGTATTTTTGGCTTAATATGTAAAGGCTGTGGGTCTGCTACCTAAAATCAAGATAACAATAAAATATGATTCTTATAAACAATATCTAATCACAATATACAGTGGGGGGGAAAAGTTGCAATTAATTTGAAAATAAATTCTTTAAAAATCCTACAATGTGATTTTCTGGATTTAGTTTTTTCTTATTTTGTCTCTCGTAGTTGAGGTATACCTATGATGAAAATTACAGGCCTCTCTCATCTTTTTAAGTGGGAGAACTTGCACAATTGGTGGCTGACTAAATACTTTTTTTGCCCCTCTGTAATCACAGTATGTAAATAAACCATTTTTAAAAAATCTTCCCGCATGGGCAACTTATGATAAATAAGGACCAAAAGACTCTGAATGTAAACTTCGTCTTTCTTCAAAAGTACAAACATACAGATAAAGAAAAGGGGATGAGAAATAACAACAATATAAAGTATACAGTATTTCCTCTGTAATGTTCTAGGTATAGAACATAGTTCTAGGAAGTAGCACATGAGGTACTTACAGGCGATGAATTTTGAAAGACCACTGACTTACTAGATACAGGAAGAAAAATACAAAACGCTGATATAGTATTAATGGTTCTAACATTTCTTAAAGAATTTTCTTTCTTGACTAACTACCATATCTCCAGTAGTAGTTCAACCTTACCTCACGGAGGATGGCGATAAAATCTGAAAGAAAAAAATATATTGTGGCAAAGGATCCTAATTGCAAACTGAAAATGACATTAACAAATCAGTTTTACTAACCTGACTACTTAAACCAGAGTCAGAAAGTTCACACCAGGCTAGCTGGGCTGCTTTTTGTTTTGCCTCTTTTGCGGTCTTTCCACGTCCTTCGGGAAATTCTTTGCTATTTATAACCACCTTAAATGCAAATCTAGCAGGTAAAAAGATCATCAGTCAAACTGGATATATTCAAACACCGAAAAACGATGCACTCAATAGACTAGATTACAAAAATACTTACTCAAGGTCATGTGCAGGCCCTTTTTGCTCCACAGATTTAAAATCATATACTAGTTTACATTTTTGGCAATAATGGTTAAGGAGCCCGATGAAGTTCTCGCTTGATGTTGTGCTCTCAGTATTTCCAGGCGTGCTCGGCCTTAGATGGTGTAGACCGATGACGAGGCAACAGAATAAGACAGAAAGACAGTAAGAAATCTGTTCTAATATTGTAAAGCGTTTTTGACAAAATGTTGGCTGATGTGTACATGATCTCTGTGAAAAAGCATGTTGTGAGATTACAAGTTTTAAATCTGTTTTACCAACATCACGGACCCAGTCGAGAGTAATTAAAATGCTACACCATAAACGTGACTTACCTGCTGTTGGAGAAGGATTGATTTAAACTTTCTTCCCCACTGGTGTTTTCATCAAGGACCTTTTATAGGATATTGATTTTATTTGTCAAAACAGCCCAAACATTTTCAATGGTTTTAAATATTAGCTTAATTATCTTTTATCTCTTACTTCCTCTTTTTCCTGTTCATTAATAATCTTATAAACAAGTTCAGCTGCTGCTTCCTTGGCCTCTTTCTTGTTCTTTCCAGTAGCTTCAGGGAATTCCTTATCACCACAGACGTACTTACAAGTATAACACATTCTAAACAGAACAAAAAAATATGTATTAAAAATCTCCTGGTGTTTAGTTATTGAACATCCTTAATCGTTTGATACTTACTGAATGCTAGAACCCGTTCTCATCCTGGAATTTTCCACAGGTTTGAATTGTAACCTTGTCTTATGAGAGTACTCATTCAGCCAGCAGGTGAAGTTGGGTTGAGTTAGAGACAATAAACTGGTAGAAGTGTTCAAATTAGTTTCCTGCAGAAAAGCATTAAGCCATGTCAGGTTTATTTACATCCCAGTATCTTTAATTCCCTACACACAAAGTACATCAGGCAGGATGTAAGAACAGAGTGAAATATAGTAAATTTTAACATAACTTTAACATGTTTTTGAGAGAGGGACAGAAATATCACGGGTGCATCCTGCGTATTTCACCCATATATATATATATTTTTAAACATTTTTTATGTGCATCCTCTGTGAAGCAAACCCACAGTAACTAAAGTACAGCTGGCACTAACACAACATAACTACCGCTCTTATCTTCTGAGGACGTTGTGGTGACCTAAAACCACAATAGTGTGCTTTTAGGCTGATGAAATGAGCCGTCTTTGAGACTTGAATGAGATTTAGGCATTTTCTGCATCTTCTCAAAGGTGTCTCAAATGTGGCTCATTACCTTTAAATCTCAGAGATTTTTTTGTGTAACTACTGTATAAATCATATTTTGAGTTGAGCAGTGTTACACTTAATATCTTTTTCAGGTTTTATGATATTTTGTATAATTTAGTGTTTTGATTTGCCAGAATTTGCTGGTGTCTGTTATATTTTGTGAATTGCACTGTACATTTATTACACTGTATGCTGAGAATTTTTATGTTGGTTTTCCACTGACTGATTTCAATTCTTAAGGCAAAAAGTCGTAATATATAATATATATTCTTCAAAATACAGTATATGTGTAGAACTGCTTTTACTGTCTCTCCAACTAACTGCCAGTTTTCATCACAGTCATAAATATTAATATGCATAACATTTATTTAATACTGATTAGTATTCTAAGATGAATTGTCAAATCAGGAGGTGTTGATTAATCTTCTGTAACATCAGATCATTTATTTATTGTGGGAACCACTGTTTTAAGGGGGAAAAAATCATTGTTTAAAAGTATTCACATCCCTCAGACCTAAAATTTTGATTAGAAAACTTATCACTGCTTTTATAACAATTTTGCTGTGTTCTCTAAAGTATTAGATAAACCCCAGCCTTTTCTAAGACTGTTGCTATATATATATTTAAAGGTGTCAACATAAATGCTTATAAGTGCAGTGGGAAAAGAAAAACATGCACATACGGTATTAATCGCATCGTCACTTTCCAAAGCGCTGAGGGCATTCTTTGCGGCATTTTGCTTGGCTTCTTTCTTGTTTGGTCCAAATCCAACAGGATAGGTTTTACCATTCATCACTGCCATCATAGTAAACCTAGAAGACAATCAAACATTCTAACATCAGAAAAACTAAATAATTTAAACTAGTATGAGAACCCCAAAGTATGAAAGTGTATTCAGATTGTTGTGTACATTTATTTTCATATAGCACCATCCATCCATTTAGGAACCTCTGTAGTCGAACTAGGGACCACGGAGACCAATCTGACCACTGTATTTATTCCCATTTTTACGACCGTGGTAGGACCTCCGGTCAACATTCACACACTACGGGTAATGTGGGAGAACATGCAAACTCCATGCACATATATTCTATCTCGGATATATTCCCACCTCGGATTCTATGAGGTGGGAATCGAACCAAGACCCTAGAGGTGCAAGGCGAATGTAAAAAATTACATTGTTTATAATCTCTATCAATTTCACAAATAACGCTCCGTGGTGCTTCTCGGTGGTCTCAATCTGCGGCTGAATCTGCTCCGTAGACTGAGAAGCACCACAGAAGGTGTTTCCTTCCTGCAACCATCAAACTTTATAACTCCTCCCCCTTTTGTAGGGAGGAGAGCTAAAATAATTGTCACAGCCCAGAAACAATGGGTGCTTTACTTTGCCTGGGTTCCTCAATATCATGCGCAATATCAATTAACAATATCATATAGCAATATCATGTGCCATACAGTATTACTCGTCACTGTTTCTACATCAACCATCTATTGCTGCATTCTACTTTTGTCTATATTATGTCTAGTTTGTGGGTTTTTTTTTTTTTTTTTTTACTTCATTGCATATATTTGCTCTTGGAGCAGTCTCTGGCACAAGAATTTCCTCTGGATTAATAGAGTTTTAGTTTGTTTCAGAAACATACTTACGTTTTCATGTGCTCCTGTCCATCAGTAGTCACTAGATCATAAGATACAGACCAGCTATTTTTCTGAGCAAATTCATGAAGAGAACTGACATAAGTCTTTAGTCCGGAGTCCATTTGGAAGGTATTAAATAACCCCAGACTACTGAAATAGAAAAAACACACACAGCTTTAGGTAGTGTTTAAACTATTTAAAATTATATCCTCATAAAGACACTCAGCGCTGCAACAGAACCTACTTCGGTACACGTAAATACCAGCAGTGCTTCTCCTTTCCCCTGAATTCTTGTGTATAGCTTTCGATTTTGAGTAAGTTTCGGTTGTCAGATCCCGGACCAGCCTGCAGGTGACCAATCGGATGTTACGCATTGGCTCGGTGCGAGATGACGTAAACGCGTAGAAACCGGAAACCGTGATTTCTGTTTTGAAATTACAGCTGCGTTCCATTCCGAAGTTTACTTTACAGGGCGCTTCTTGCTTCCTGCTTTCGTGTGCAGGGATGATCGGTTAAGGGAACCGACATCAGAACACCCTGCAAAGTCACCAGTGCAGACGTCACTTCCTCCGTGCGTTACCATGGTAACATAAGCACCTTGGATGCCTGTCGCTGCTGCTGCTGCTCTGGTAATTTCACACTACGGAAATTAAATATTCATTGAAACCTGAAAACTGATACCATAATAAACAATATACTCTTGAAACGTTTATTTGATTGATTCAATAAAATGTACTTTATTAATTTACAAGATGTACGAAGATTTTCTTTTTACTGATTACGAGCCTGTATACTGTACAGTAATACTAAGGATTTTTTAGATTTTTTTTGTGTACTTCGCTTTGGATTCATTATAGTTCATGGAATGTTTAATCAAGTTTGTTTAATTACAGTTTCAGTTTGTGTTGTGATGTCATTTAGTGAAATAATAATATTAATATTAAAAACCATTTTACTGCATTTGGTTATAAAAACATGGGATTTTTGGTAATAAAGAGTCAAAAAATAACTGTTCAATTTTCAAAAAAATGATAATATATTCTATAAATACAGTATATCATATTACTAGCGTAAGTACTCGTTGTTCACAGGAAAAAAGTTTGTAGAAAGAGATAAAAGGTTAAAGCTAAAAATAAGCTGATACGCTTTAATGTAATCAGTGATGATATAATTTTAGGTTAAAGCCCACGTGCAGCACATTTCTGCCTGTTTTACTGTGCTTGGTTCTAACTTATTAATAAAAACAAATAAAAAATTGTAAGGTTGAGTGTTCTTATGTCTTGTTACAATATACTTATAACATTTCAGCGCTGTTATTTCAGCTGTGGAAATATTAAGTAAGGTTTGTTTACATTCAGCAAGTAGATTATTTGTAGCTTATTTTACAGTACATTATTGAATCCAGCAAATAACTGTTCATAACATACTATCGCTTTTACTCAACAACTTGGTTTCACTTATGGTGCAGGTTAAACTTCAGGCAGATATCTCATTAAATTAATTAAATAATAATTAAATATTCATTAAATTCTCTCAAGCCAGTTTTTTGAGATGCTATGAAACAATCTGGCTGACATACAGACAGAATTTTTATCTGAGACTGGTTTCGGGTCCTCCAATGTATAAAACGTAAAGATATCATTGAAAGAGCAAGTTCTGACCAATGTACAGATAAAATATTTCTTTTTTTCTATAGATATTTAATATATCCTAATAAATATCAAGCCTATTTTTTACTGTTTTTAAAAATAGGTCTGTTTACTGTCACAGTTATTTATCTATAAACCACATATTTTTTAATTTACTAACTTTTTCCTATTCTGTTGTGTTCCAATATTGCCAAATCTATGCAGGTAAAGATAAATATTATCACAAAAATTATTTTTACTATTAAATTGTAGAAAATAGCTTGAGCATATGACAACATGCTTTTATTCTTTGAATTATTTAATTGGTTTAATCTGTGAATGTGCCCTATATCATGGAATTAGCATACTGTAGATTCTACTTGTGATATAACTGGCATTATTGATTGCATATATCCGTGTTTATTACTACCTTGAATACTAGGACTGGAAATCACTAGGGACTACCTGACATGATATACCTGCAATTCTGTTAGTATCACGATTCTATAAATATCCGCATTCCATATACAGAGGAGCCCAAAAAATGTATACCCACTTCACCATGAAAAATATATGCCTCTCTTCTGACACATGAGAGCACTACTAAAGGTGCGACTAACAAAATCTTTAAAGGTAATACAATACTTCACATTGCTGCTATAATTCAATTAGAGTTTTAAAAATAGCATAAATACCAACTGTTGAATCAAAAAAAAAATTATCACAATTCAATCCATCTCTATTTAATGATAATGAAGTTTGTAAAACACCCAGCTAATGCACCGCTAAAACTGAACTATCATTCGACTGCTGTGCTGAGTATACAGTAGTTAACCACCCAAGCAATATTTGGTCAGTGAATCTATCTGATATGTGTTTGAGAAAGAAAAAAAAAACAGCCAATCATTGTCGGACAGGTGTATTATACTTTATTACACTTATTTTTTATAAACTGAATCTAATAGTGCTGATGTAATTACTGTGATGAATGTAGTAATTCTACATGTACAAAGTGCACCTTTTATAGCAGGTGCTCTCCTGATAAAACAGTCAGTGAGTCTACGTGCGGCCGATAGAGATAATTTATGTGGTGTAAAATATGAAGTATGAAATGAAGTAATAAACAAAATATAGTACAAAGGTATTAGTTCTCTTGCATGCCTTATCAGGTTGCTTTAAAACGAACAAAGAAAAAAAAAAACAGCCCGTGCCAATCACCAGTACATTACCAAATAACACACTGACTCATGTTTCTGGAAGTTTCTTCCTTAGCACACAGGCTCTGACACGGGTTCTGGACTCCTACATGTCCTGTCTCGCACATTTTAGTGTTTTTCCCCACTTCAACATATCCAATCATTTGGATATTTTAATCATAAGCAGGACAGTGAATTTTGTCTTAGTGTGGTGGTATGTAGAAAATCAGATTAACAAGCATGTTTTGTAAGCCAACAGACATGAGTCTCCTAGTGATCCGATTCTTTTGAATTTCATACGATTCAGCTTACCAGTAAAAAGAGGTTCCTCGTTGTATAGTAGAGATGGGGGGGTAAAATTTTTTTATAGTATTGTAATATTGAATTTATAAAAATCGTGATACTATAGAATCACATTTTAATTAAACCGGCACTAAGGTATCGTGATAATATCATATTGGGAGGTGACTGGTGATTCACATCCCTATTGCTTAGGCAGCAAATTGTCTAATTTATTTTCTAAAGAGTACATTTGACCATTTAAACAATACATTTGCCCAGAAGTCAATACTTTTGCCAAAGACAAAATTGTGAATGAGCCCCATCCCTTGGCTGAGAAGCTACCCCACATATGAATGCTTTACTCTTGGCATGACATGGTAGCGCTCCATCAACCCTGTGTCACACCAAGAGTAAAGCATCCTGAGACCATTCATGTGTGGGGTCACTTCTCAGCCAAGGGAGTGGGCTCACTCACAATTTTGCCAAAGAACACAGCCATGATAAAGAACTGTACAAAATTATTCTCAGAGAGCAACTTCTCCCAAACGTCCAAGATGTGCCTTTTCCAGCATAATGGAGCTCATTGCCTTGAGGCAAAAGTGATAACTAAGTGGCTCAGGGAAAAAAACATGGAAATTTTGGATCCATGGACAGAAAACTACTCAGACCTTAATTCCATTGAGAACTTGTGAGAACAAACAAAAAGAAAACTAATTGTGACAAATTCCAAGTATTGATTATGCAAGAATGGGCTGCCATGCGATGTCAAGAGTTGATTGACAGCATGTCAGGGGGAATTTCAGTGGTCTTGATAAAGAAGGGTCAACACTGCAAGTATCAACTCTTTGCATAAACTAAATAAAAGCCTTTGACACTTCTGAAATGCTTGTAATTATACTTCGTTAAACATAGTAACATCTGACAAAAAAAATATTGAAGCAGCAGACTTTGTGAGAATGAATATTTGTGTCATTCTCAAAACTTTTGGCTACAGCAGTACAGTATCTGCCGCATGTGAGGTGAGTCGACTCTTTGAAAGTAAAAAAAAAAAAAAAAGAACCGACTCCCTTAGTGCACAAACGACACTTCGCGAAGGGCTGCGCGGTTTATCGCGAGAGTTGACATTGAGTCTCGCGCTTGTTCCCTTTGTACAGGTTTACGTAAATCGTTTACAGCACCGTGACTCTGCAGTTTACAGTCCCGTTAAATACAGGTAGACTGAGAAAGCACCGAGGAAAGGCGTTGAAACATGGAGATTTTAGACATCCTCCCTGCGAATTTCGGCTACGTGATCCTGACCTACTTCTACAGCTGGGTCATGCTGACTTACCTCGGCGTTAACGTCGGGCGCGCGCGGAAGAAGTATGACGTGAAGGTAAACTTAACTTCAGGATAACAGTCGTGCACGTGTTAAAACTTATCATAAAACTGTGCTGTATAGCGTTTCTCTTCTCGCTTGTTTTTCTTTTGCTTTAGCGATATCACGCAAAACTAGCGCGTGCACCTGGGAATGCACCGTTTGTTTCCCTGTCAGTTGAACATTGTCATCGCCCTAACGACACATTTTAAACAGTTTTATAAACGTGCTCGTACTGAACAGTGAGACCCTTTGAAGCACGAAGCCGTTAAAAGTTCGTTAAAAGCTGTTAAATCTTTCTGTGATATTATATGAAAATCCCAAACGCAAATTAAACCCAAAACTCCGCGGCCACGCACAAAACGGCGCCAAGTTTGAACACAGTTGGAGATGGAATTGCGATAGTAACGATATTAAACCGGTTGATACCGGTTCTACCTGGACGATACTGGGTATAACTGAATAATCATATTCGCATTTTTGTAATTAAAAAACGGATTTTTATTTCATAATAATAAGAATATCCCACTTTACCACAGTTTGTGATTTTAATTCATAATTATTTGTACATCTGTGTGAATTCAAACATGTTGAAGAAAACCTGTGAGAAAAAAAATAATACTATAGGGAACATGTTAATTATATGGTATAAATCATTTTTAGAATCGAAGCCTACAAATCCTACTTTTTTTCCCGGTCACCACAGCAGACCAGCCCATCCGCGCGCACACACACACACCTTAGCAAGCGGTTTTACGCCGGATTTCCTTCCTGACGCAACGCTCCCATTCCTGTAACCAGGCTTTTGACCAGCACTGCATGCAGTGGCTGAGTAATATGGGGTGTCGCATCCCACCTGGGACTCGAACCCGGATCCTCAGATCTCAAATCAACAAATGCTTTTTTTTTTTCTTCAGAAATTGCTATTAATAATAGATTTGACATATTTATTTGTCTGAACACACTGCAGTCTCCGAGTATCTGTGAGCATTTCAGGAAGTTCTATCTTCCCAAGGTCTGATCTTAGAGTTCCAGTTAATTTTTTTTTTCACAACATATAAGATCCATATCAAATTAAATCGAGTTTTTGAAACGGTGGTCTCGAGCATGGCACAGTGTACCAGGTATGGTTCGAATCAGATATGAAAGGTGACCGTACCAATGTACAGAATGTGAGATCATTGATACCGCTTGTCTCATCCTACATCCGGCAGCACACTGATATCACTGCATGAACTGCACGGCTGTCTATCTATATCTATCTATCTATAAAAAATAAAAAATTGTTTGTGGCGCCGCCGGTGTTTGCACAGGTTGGCAGGATCATCACGTTTATGTCATAGTGTGAGGTTGCCACAGGCGTACTTTACCGAATGTACCAGTAGGTAGCAGGTCATGTTGTGCATGTAGGCTGAGTCGTGGGGTAACCTCTGGTAGTTAATAAATTAGCGAGGCAGATAAGACATTGTGTCTGAAATGCCAATTAATAGTAGAAATAATATGAAGTTAGATTTTTTTTTTTTTTGTACATTTTGCATCTTTGTTCATTGGTGGATCACTAGACAGCAAGGTGCACACTGCCACCTGCTGTGCCGGACTGTCGGTGCTTGAGTGTACAGAAAAAACATTACAGGGGAACCTCTGATTATTCAGCAAGACGAGCAAAGATTTTTAATAAATTTTGACTTAAAAAACGAACAAGTCTTTTTTACGAGCACCGAGTATCATGTGTCATGCATGCGCTTCTTGTTTTGACGCCGAGCGTCACTTGATCACAACTGAGCCAACGGTTTTCTCTCTCTTGTGCTGCAGAATTGTGGGTAATCGTCTCCCCTGCTCAGTCTACTGCGCGTCTCTCACTGGTATAATCAACATCCATGTACTGTTTACCATAACACTGTGACTATGTGTGTGTGCGTAAAAACATATTTTATTTTGTGTCTGTATGCATGTGTGTACAGCGCGCGTGTAAAGCAAAAGAGTGGAGGAAGGGTGACTGTGAAGGGGGAGGGGCTCCTCACTTTAGCTTCACACACACAGCGCTTGCGCGCACAAACAGAAACTCTTATCTGTCGGGATTTATTTTTACTTTTTTTATTATTTTTTTTAAAGTAAAGTGCAGGTTAATTTGTATTATTTTTACTTATTATTTTGTGTTATTTATTTTTTGGGGCTGTGGAACGAATAATTTGTGTTTCCATTATTTCTTATTGGAAAATTTCGATTTGGTTTACGAGTGTTTTGAAATAACTTTTTCTTCCGAAATGAATTATGCTCGTAATCCAAGGTTCACTGTACTAATATGATACCTGAGCATTTGGGGGCAATCATACGCCCAGGCTAAGGCTCGCTTAGTGTAATCTCAATCATAACACATTAGACACAACATGTCTTATAGTATGATGTCATTATGTCTAATAAGTATTATAAAAGCATGTAGTATGAGTATGCTCAGTGACCAAGAAGATGTAAGTACGTAGTTAGAGCTTTTTTGTTTGTTTTTTTTTCTCCGTTGAAATGCATCATGTCAGTGTGTTGCATTTATTCAAGGTTTTCGCATTACTCATTTTTGTTAATATTTTTCAGGTATTTGTTTTACTTGTGCGTTAAAATGTGTATGTCGTGTTTTGTGATGCTTGAATTAAACATGCGTTGTGTTCTTTGTGATTTCAGTACCCCACTATGTACAGCACTAAGGACGACGTGTTTAACTGCATCCAGAGAGCTCATCAGAACACGCTGGAGGTTTATCCACAGTGGCTGGTTTTCCAAACCATTGCTGCACTAGTGTATCCCGTGAGTTGAGAATTTATCTTTCATTTTCAGTCGTCTCTGTCCTCAAAAAGCAGCACCTTTTGTCGAGGTGTACAGCCGAGTCCTGGCCTCAGTTTCTCTCTCTCTCGCTCTCACTGTCTCTCTCTTTCTGAGCTAGTAGTAAATTTTAAGCTGTTCGTTGATGTTTAACTCAGCAGTATAAAAGCAAACAGATATGTGACATGAGAAGGTTGGGCAACATGGCCGTTTATAACCCACAGAGAAATAAAAGAAAGTCAGCCAGCAAAACCTTTACACTAGAAGGAAATGGTCAATATGCATACTAAACATAAAACGAACTTAAATGTGATGATGAGTATAAAAAGGGGGGAAAAAAGAGTCCAACCTTGTGCTTGTAAGGTCCGGGAAATGCATTTAGCAATCTTTTCTCACAATCTTTTTTTGTTTTGTTCTTTGTCTCTTCTGTATTTAGACAGCGGCCGCCGTCCTGGGAGTTATCTGGGTGACCAGCAGGTTCTCCTATGCCTGGGGTTACTACACTGGCAGTAAGTCCACGGATTGTATTTGTTTTGTTATTCAGTGCAGTTAGTAATATGATTAAAGTATATACTGTATAGTGTGTGTAAGGTGTGAATACAGGCAGGACCCTGTAGCTACGAGGAGGCAATGTGTATACACATGAATAAATAATTCAGCAATGATCAATAATTTGTAAACATGGCATTTATACACTATTTTAAGCCTATCATCTGTTTTAGTGATTGGGACAGGATGAGTCATCGACCAGGAAGTATAGAGGCACCTGATGTCATTGTAGATACTTTTATTCTGTTCTCACTGTTTAGTTCTATCTTCTGTCTTTTTTCCTTTTTAGACCCAGCCAAGAGGATGAACGGGGCCTACGGCTACATTGGCCTTTTCGGAGTGATCATCCTGTCACTGTATACGGCCCTGCAACTGCTTGGAGTCGTTTAAAAGCGTATAGTTACGCTCTGCTCTCACATATAGCACCGACCAAGTTTATTTAGTCATTTAAGGATTTTGTGTACGTCTATATTCTTTTCATTGATATGGTTCTAGTACTTTACTTTGGAAGTTATATTTTCTATATACCTGTGAAGGCTCGTTCATACCTCTGACGATAATTTCAACTTCTCTGGAACGTGGACACAAAGATTAAATGAATTTATTTTGTGAATGCTTGTTCGTACCACTAACCCAGTGTTCCCGTTGTAAGAGCATACATTTTTTTAACATTTAATTTTTATTGTATTTTATGTTCAAATAAAAACTTAAAAGGCATCAGATTTATTTTAAACCGTCTCATTATGAGAGAGAGAGAGAGAGAGACAGTTTGACTTGGAACCATTTCATGAGCATTTCCAAATGTAGTAGCCTTCTTAGACAGAATTTACAATTAAATTAACCAGACCTTCAGGGTTTCTGGTTTAATCCCAAACTCAGATTTCTGTCTGATCTTTCCGTGTTCTGGTGGATTACCTTTTGTTTTCCTACCACTTCCTCATGCCCAGTGAACAGGCTCTGGATCTATCACAAAGCCTGACCTAATAAAGCAGTTACTAAAGTTAAATTAATGAATGTTGTCTTATTAGTGCCTACAGATAAAATAGATATATATAAAAGCTATATAAATAATGATCCAAATATTTCTCCTTTTCTCAAATTCCATATGACCAATTTTAATAAAATATGGTTGCTATTATAAATGAATAATGTTAATAGATATAGCTCCAAGGAGCGGTTATGATGACCATACAATAGCTCTGTCAAGTAACAGAGGATGACCAGAAGCCACTGTACCCATTCAGACTTGCTCCCAAAAACATTTTTGAATTCGAAGGCAAGAAAGCTTTAGTTCAGATTTCGCATGTCTAAAATCAAGTGAATTTTTAAAACATTTTAATTTGTATTTTTTTGATTTCTTGATTGGACAACATTTGTAAGAGAATAAAAGTAAAGTGGATTCATATTGGTACAGCGTGTGTTGTGGAGTTATTATTGTAAATCTGGTACTAAAGGGCTTGAGAGGCATGCACCAGAACTGCAGTGAGGGGAGCTGATTCAGACTTCTATCGCTGTGCCAAGTTTTTAAAATAATTTTTTTAAGCTGTATGAGCTGTTCTATAGGCTGCCATGTTAAGGTATGGCCGAAAGTATGTGGACAATCATATCTGACCATCATATCCACAGGAAGGCCATCCTCAAACGATTGCTAGAAAGTCTGAAGCATATACCGTAACTGTCCATAATGTCTTTATATGATGTAGCTTTACAATTTCCCTTCACTGGATATAAGGGACCCTGAAACTGGTGGACGGTGGAGTGGAAGAACTCGAGTGTTCTGCACAGAGCACCAGCCTCAACCCCACTAAACACCTTTAGGATGAACTTGGAAAAACTGGAGCCTTCTCGCTCAACATCAGTATCTGGTCTGAGTAAATTTGTCAATTGTCCTTAAACTTTTGCCAAAATTTTGAACGAGAGTTGTGATTTCATTTCTTTTTTTTTTTTTTATTTATGTAATAACATGGCATTAGGTAATTAAGTAACAATAACAACCACAGTCAGTTATTTTAAGACACGAAGGTCAGCTGTTCTGGAACACTTCCCACAAAAACAGTATTGTGTCAAGCATCATGATAGCATCATGATAAAACTGGCTCTCATGAAGACCATTCCAGGAAAGCTAGAATGTAAAAAGAAATAAAAATGAGGAACAACCATGGTATTAGAACGTGTGTCCAAACTGGCAATATACAGTATACAGTGCTGTAAAAAGTATTTTCCCTCTACCTGATGTTTTTCCTTTTTTTGCGTAATTGTCACACTTAAATGATCGAGAACATTAAACTAATTTTAAAATTACTCAAAGATAACACGAGTAAATGTTGCTTTTTAAGATCTTTTAGTGTGCTTCTCTTCTTCTTTTTCTTCTTCTTTTACAGCGGTTGCTATCCAGAAAGTTGCATTACTGACTTTACTGCATTACTTTTACTATTTTCTCTTTCGGTGTTACTGCTTCACTTCTTCTTCTTTTTTTTAGTTGTTTAACGGCGGTTGGAATTCAATAGCTTAGTTATATTACTGCCAACAGTAGGTTTTATTCTTCGTCATCTTCCTGGTCTTAATGGCGATTTTCCAGTTCAGCCTTCCTTAAAACGTCTTACGCTTCCTTCCCTGATCTTGTCCTGACTTGTTCAGTGTCTTGAACTCTTCGTCTGCTTTATCAAGTATACTTTCACACAAAATTCAGTTTGTTACTGCTTCACTTTGTCAGACAGGTTAAATTTAAGTGATTTCTTACATTTACATTTTATATTTGACATTTACACTTTTGCATTTGGCAGATTCTCTTATCTAGAATGACTGACAAAACTGCTTTGAAGTTTTTGTCATTGGATAGATAGTTACTAGGTTACTTAAGTTACTAAGTACCATCAGTCAAATACTGTTGGGAGAGTCTTTTTATTTATTTTATTTATTTATTTATTTAAAGGGGGTGGGGGGTGGAACTGGGGGCAGGGTTAACCCAAATATCTAAGAAACAGATATGTCTCTAGTCATTTTAAATAATATATATATAATATTTAAATATATATTTTCTTGATTTAACAGGTCTGGCAGTAATCGGGTCTAGGTGTGGCAAGTGAAATGTAACTCAGATTTCCAAAAAATAAGTGATAAATCACAGTTTGTTTATGATTTAGCAAGGGGGTGGCAATTATGTGAAATGTTCTTCACACATGATCGTCGCCTTGCACCTCCAGGGTCCGGGTTCGATTCCCGGCCAGGCTCGATTCCCATCTCTGTGTGCATGGAGTTCTCCGTGCTTGTTGGGTTTCCTCCGGGCACTGCGGTTTCCTCCCACAGTCCAAAGATATGTAGATTAGGTTGTGTGAATGGGTGTGTGAGTGTGTGTGTGTATGTGTGTGTGCCCTGCCTCGTGCCCTACAGTAAGTCTCCTGGAATAGGCTCCAGGCCCCCACGACCCTGAATATAGGATTAAGGGGTATAAAAGATTAGTGAGTTCTGCACACAGGGTGAGTGTTGAATAATTTCGGTGTGGCAAATGTGCAAAAACACAGGAAGGGGGCAAATACTTTTTCACAGCACTGTGTGTGTGGGGGGGTGCGCGCGCACAGACTGTATGTATATGCTGTGATGTGTAATAAAGAATTGTACTGCAAGGCCAAAGTGTCTGCGCATGCGCATTACTGAGCCTCCGAGGGTGAAGAGGAAGAATTGTTCGGTTGTGGACTTACAGACGATAACAACACAAGGTAAGGACTTTTCTTACATTTAATCGATGTATATATTTAAACGAATGTACAGTCGTGCGGTTTACATCCCGATCAGCTCTCAGCACCCGTCTGTTAGTGTAAAGCATGATGGAGCGATTCTTCTCACCTAAACAATACAGCGGTAGCTAACTAGTCTGGGTTGCTGTGTTTCAAATTGACACGTAATGTTCTTCTTAGGGCGTGTAGAACGCGTAAGTTCCATAGGCAATGTAGTGCGCTTAAGTAGGAAGAACGACGCGATTTGAGATACGGCCCGGGACTGTTTGCTAGGTGCTTGTTTTTTGCTAGTCATGGTGAAATTCCGTAAAATTTAAGCTGAGGTTGAAGTTGACAGCATTGATAGAGCAAATATTTTGTGTTACTTCGCATGTATGTTTTTAGTTTTGTGAATATTTTTTACTGTTCAATATCGAAAGTTTTGTGCCTTAGCTTGTTCCTGGTTAGCTGTGTGTACAAAGGCAACGAGTTCAACTGCGCAACCAGATATAATCTCCTCCTCTCCAACTCATTTAAATATTAATAATAAGGATTATAATTGGAATAAAGGTAATATACATTTAGAGTTTTTATCAACCATGGCGTTGGAGTTATTGTTAGCTGTATTATAATACTGTACATTAATAGGGATGGGACTCACTAGTCACCTCCGATACGATATTATCACGATACCTCGGTGTCGGTTCTATAAGTTCTGCTTCATGATGGTTTGGAGCAGCACGTGCTGCCCCTGAGCTCCCAGTGATCCAGACCCCCATCTGTCCTCCGCACCTGCTGACTCCCTGTGCTGAACTCGACTTCATGTTAAAGTGCCCCTATTATGCTTTTTCAAATATGATCTTTCATGCAGTGTGTCATGTAGCTGTATGTGAACATAAACCATCTGCAAAGTTGTGACGCCGACAGTGCACGATAGATGCACGAAGTTTTTGTCTATGAAAAAAAAAATAATAATTCAGGGAATAATTAGGGAATAATTCACACTTAAAATGTGTGAATAGTTCAGAGAGCGCCTCCTGTAGGATTATAAAGAAACAGCGACGTCTTTCCTAGTTAAATGCCTCCAAAGTCTCAAAACTCAACTTGACAGTGAGCGCGCGGCTGCGAGGGCGTGTGCGGCTCCTAACGTGGACATGGGGGGCTTCTAACGCAGATGATTTCCAACTAATTGGTGCTCGCTGTGTTTTGAGACTTGTGTAAACGTGCGTAATGAGCGGGCCTGAGACTAATTCACTCAGAGTTTGGAGAAAAAGGCAGATCAGAGGCTTTTACCGCGCACGTTTTTTAAGAATGTAACACCATAAAAATGCGTTTCTGGTGCAGCACCCTGAAGCTTCTGCGCTCGGTATAAATGATTCTGTATCACCCCGAACAATCACCCCACAAAAGAATCGCGATTCATAACTTAATATATATTTTTCCCATCTCTATAAAATAATACTGTAAACTGTGTATATAATTGGCCTAAGCAGATGTTATTAATAAATATATTACTCTCACTCACTCATCTTCTATACCACTCTATCCTGTATTCAGGGTCACTGGGGGCCTGGAGCCTATCCCAGGAGACATAACAGGGCACACACACTCATGCATTCACACTCATACATTCACACACTACGGGCAATTTGGGAATGCCAATTAGCCTAACCTGCATATCTTTGGACTGTGGGAAGAAACCGGAGAACCCGAAGGAAACCCACCAAACACGGGGAGAACATGCAAACTCCATGCACACAGAGACGGGAATCGAGCCTGGCCGGGAATCGAACCCGGACCCTGGAGGCACAAGGCGACAGTGCAAACCACTACAGCAATATGTTAATCTTGTATAATGAACTACATTAGTTTGTTAATAGATTTCAATGTTGAAATTAATGAATGCTTTGTGTGTTCAGGAAGATGTCAGGGTTCCTGGATGGTATCAGATGTGGTGATTGTGAATGCAACATCGATTGGGCAGAGAAAAGAAACACCATCGCTTCGATAGCAGCTGGAGTCTTGGTATGTGCATCGTATTTTATAATTTTTTCTTAAATCTCCTCTGGCATAAGTTCTGCTATCCGACCACGCAATCATAAATAGCAGTAGATTTCATATTTCTGGGCTACAAAACTCCAGAGATAAGTCCAGACCACTTGCTTTTCTTCCCCCTCAAATTAGGCATGTGTTTGTCACAGTTGACAGATTGACATAATTAAAATATAGTTTTCAGTAAAATATAGCAGTTTCAGTAGCTACGAGTTCGTTATTTTTTTGCCGCAGACGACGCCACCTACTGTTACAGTCAGGGAAGAACACCTGTGACATGCTCATGGTATGACGTTAAAATCTGATGACGATGCTGCCTGCTCTTACCTATTTAAGTGCGACTTCCTGTGCAGACACACTGACGACCGGCCGCCAGACAAAAATCTCTCTCAGATCAAGTTATTGGATAGCAACCGCCGTAAAACAAGAATATCGAATGAACATGTCAGTTTATATTTGCACGCCAAACTGATCTCCGAGCTTCGGTCAGATTTACAAAAAGTTTATTTATTCATTTAGTTTTTCTCCACAGAGAGCTTCTGTCGACATGATAGATAGATAGATAGATAGATACTTTCCAGTAGCAGGGATAGTAAGATAATAGATATGTAGTAGCGCCATCATCAGACTATGACTAAAAGAACAACGAAGTATAATAATAAACCTATCAAAGGCAAATAATAAGGTGAATATTTGCGTTTAAAAATGACAGCGGTGCAAAAAGTGAAGTGCAATAATGAGCTAGTGAAGGTCGAGTGTTTGTTTACGCTGAAGAAGACTATTGTTAAAAGCAGCACATGATGATCGTAAGTGCAGCACATGATCGAGGTCACGTGAGACTCTTTCTTGAGCGTCTTCTTTTCATGATTTGGCATTTGGATGAATTTTAGACTGAATATTTCTGCATTACGCAGAGTGGAGAAACCATTATTCCATTGGCTGCGTAGTAGATAAAATTAATGTACAGTATGTCACAAAAGTGAGTACACCCCTCTAATGTCATGTTATCATGTTGGAAATCTCCCGTTTGGGAGACTAAGGTAAAAAAGTTCGCATTAGTCTCATCAGACAGGACATGGTTCGAGTAATTCATGCTTTTGGTTGTCTTCAGTAAACTGTTTGCGAGTTTTCTCGTGACTCAGCTTCAGAAGAAGCTTCCCTCCGGGATGATGGCCATGCAGAACAACTTGTTAAATGCTCTAATATAAGACACGCAAATTTGTCTGGTCCTGTCAGACACATGGACACGATGAAGAGGACATGTGATGTTGCTAAGTAAACGATGTACAGCTGGGGTGTACTTACTTTTGTTGCCAGCTATTTTGACAATAATGGCTGCATGTTGAGTTATTTTCAGAGGACAGTAAAACTATACCGTTATACAAGCTGCACACTGACGACTCTAAAATATATCCGATTTCTTTAGTGTCGTCCTTTGTGAAGATATAATAAAATGTTTGCTGAAATTAGAGGGGTGTACTTACTTTTGTGAGATATGGTGTATATACTCAATATTTATACATGTATTTACTGAAGGTCATGATAATATATGTCATGCCATGTTTTTGAGGTATTATAATTGTACAGAATGTTGTTGTTTTTTACGTAGAACATCAGAAAATATTTTACCATGAATATTTTATTTATTTATTAATTATTTTATTTTTGATTATATCTGCGAACCTTATGACATAACACCGATGTGTAGGGAATTGGAATGTAAAAGATCAATCGTCTTTGTTGATTTTTTTTATTGGTTGGTTGGGGAAAAAATAATCCCTGTCTCATACACACACACCTGTCAGTATAATTGATGATAAAATAGTTATATTAATCCTGACTCCATTAATTACCTTCCTGTGTGTTTTTGCGCAGTTTTTTACAGGATGGTGGATCATAATCGACGCAGCCATAATGTACCCCAAAGAGGAGGAGTTTCATCACGCGTACCACACCTGCGGAGTCATCGCCACTATAGCGTTCCTCATGTAAGGCCTTTTACTGCCTCGAAATTATATTAGTTATTCATGTGCGAGTTTATAAAGAAGAATGCTGACATTATTTCCGCGTTTTCTGCCTGATGTAGGATCAACGCGGTGTCAAACGGCCAGGTGCGAGGTGACAGCTACAGCGAAGGCTGCATGGGACAGACAGGTGTGTACATCTGAAATAACACTACGACAAGTGTTCCTGTCCCTAACCTAAGGTGTACGGTAGCCAATCCCGAAACAGCGGCGGTGAGGATATAAACAGCTTGAGCTGCCTGAGCAGACGAACCAGTCTGTCTGGATTTCCACGGGGAACTGGACAGACTGTCAGCTGAGATTGTCAGTGTTTGCAGCCTGTGTTGTGTAGACGGCTGAGCGTGCAGGATTGTAGAAATGCAGCTCTTATTCGGATCATCAACAATTCCTCAAGAAACTTTTAACACAACAAGAGGTTAATGCTTTAAATGGGTTAATATCTTCCACATTTTAAATAAATCAGGTGCATTAAAGGCAAAAAATTATGTTTATCAGTAGGGTGGAGTTTTAAATGCCTCCAGTGTAAAGTGCAGAAGCTCAAAATGTAAAGCAGCAACCTTCAGTACATTCATTTATTTTTTTTTATTTATTTATTTTTTTGTCAGAAAACTCGTCTGTTGCAAAATATTAAAAAAAGAAAGAAAAAAAACATTATCCGGATGGAAAAAGTAATGTTCAGAAATAAAAAAGTTTTTTTTTATTGCCCCTCAATAATCTCATAAAATCATAAAGTCATAAAATAAAATAAACATCTTTATACAATCTTCAACCCTGCAAAATGAAACTGTTCTTCAAATCTGTTGTTTCATATTGAAAAAAAAAAAACCCAGATAAATTGGTTTATCTAAAAAGAATTATTTAAAGTGAGTTCAAAATGTTTTGCCTTGTTCGTGATTCGTGCACACTGCCATCGAGCTAAATGTTTCCCACTTCTCGAAAGTAATTTTTATATAAACTTACAGTTGCACTGAATGCATTCGCTTGTTTGGTTTCCTCCGGGTGCTTCCGGTTTCCTCCCACAGTCCAAAAACATGCAGAGGAGGCTTATTGGTACTGTAATTCCAAATTGCCCAAAGTGTGTGTGTTTTTAATTAATTTCATTTAAACCTATGTGAGATTATAAAAAAAGGAAAAGACAATTTCTGCGTTGTGAGGGTGTAATACCGTCTTGTGTGTCGTGTTGTTGTGCAGGTGCGAGAGTGTGGCTGTTCATCGGCTTCATGCTGGCCTTCGGCTCTCTCATTGCATCCATGTGGATTCTTTTCGGAGGTTTTGTGGTGCCTGGTAAGATTTTTACAATTTCTTTCCCCCCATTTACACATTATCATACACTACCCCTAGACAAGACCAACAACAACCTTGGACCTGAAGACATGAAATCGTGTTTTTTAAATAGGCCGCGTTTCGCTCAGCACCACTAATAGGATTACAGATTAGACTCGACATGAATAGCAGCATTGGGACTAACAGGCTTAGATACAGTATGAACCAATATTAGTTGAGGTGAGACTGGTGTGAACCCAGTGGGAGGAGAATCGGAGCTCTGGCGCAAGGATTTAACGCTCCACAAATGAGTATAGAGCCAGGAACTAGAGCCAGTCATGTGATAAACAGTTCTCAGTTTCTTTTTATTTTTTTTATTATTTGTATTTTTTCTGAAACTGAGAGGCTTGGTTATGTAGTGTGCACAGTCCTGCACCGACAAGACGAACATGTTGCAAGCAACAAATGTCACACAGTGTGAGCAGAAAACCGTGTCCGCTGAATAACTGTTAAGTTTTGAGAAAATGAAAGAAAAACTTTGTATTGTAACATACTATATGTAATGATGGTGTATGTTAGTGCTTTAATCATTTATTATTTTTTTTCATTCTTTAATGTTAATTTCTTGCTCTTTTGGTTAACAGCGAAGCCCGCAGTGTACCCTGGGATTGCAGTTTTCTTCCAGAATGCCTTCATCTTCTTTGGGTATGATGTAAAATCAGGAAGCTTATTGTCATTTAAACAGAGTATTTGCATGATGACACCCAGAGGAATGCATCCATTAAAAACTCTTATTGCTATTTAATACCATGAAATTTTATACAGAAATATATATATTTTTTGTATTTTGATCTTTTCAAACCAGTTTTTTTTATTATTTATTATTATTAATTTATTTATGTATAGATCCACAACGCGCATTTACAGATAGTCCCCGTCTTACAAACCAGTTCTATGAGCACGTACTTAAGTCTGATTTGTCCCTAAGTCCGACTTCTATCATCGTGCTCGCGGACAGATTCATTGAAACCGGTGAGACCAGTGAGAGATCGATTCACTTACACACTGAAAATATTGTGTATAATTGTAAATATTGGTATCTGGTGCACCGCAGTGTCTATTATTTTGTACGTTACACGTGAGCTACTTCCGCGATTGATCCGGAAGTGGAACCACAGTCCGTTCGTATCTGCGGGAATTCGTAACTCGAATTCGGGGACTACCTGTATGACTACTTGTATTCTTCAGTAGTTTGCTATACCACAAAAGCAACACTGTGACTAACTTTTGTTATATTTTATCCTTTTTTTTTTTGTTTGTTTTTTTAATGTTTTGTGTGTTTTTGTTTTTATTATAGGGGTCTGGTGTTCAAATTTGGACGCACAGAGGACCTGTGGCAGTGAAATCCCTCTTCCCATGACTATCATACATCCCAAGTCTGTCTGTACTGTTTCTCTTCTCTCTATCATTTTTCTATTTCATATTCACACACAAACACACACACACACACACACACACACACACACACGCACAAACCCCCCCTCCCCCCAACACCTTTTCCTGTGCGACTACCAGACATGTGTCTAGACCAACAGTGAGGAGTTGCTGCTGCACAAACCAAGTGTGAGACATCTACTGTAACCTCAGAATTTAGGAAGTACTTCAGCTGGACGGAGAGAGAGAGAGACTGGGAACACTGATGTAGCGGACGTGTCCATTTCATGACACGCTGCACTCCTGTTACTCACGTTGCACTGTTCTTTTACCTCATTTTTAGCTTTAGTTTTTCCTTCAAATGCGTTTCTTATTCACAGCTAGTGTGTGTGTGGAAGTGTGTGAAACAGCCTGGGAAAATCTTTCAAACTGGTCAGGTTTAGACATTTTACTATAGCGCTATATCTACTTTTTTGTTTTGTTTTCCTGAACATTTGGTGTACATATCTGGCTTTAAAGCAAGATTTAAAGATCCCCAGTGAAAACTGCTCAACCTTCCTCAACATTTATAAGCTACTGATGAATCAAAAAAAAAAAAAATGTAATTAATTCCTATTGAAATGAATGGGGAACATTCTCTGATTGATTTCATCCACTTATTTCTGTCCCGTCTATTAAACGTCTTTTTATTTCATCTCTCTATTTAAATACACCCCCTTTTTTTTTTTACCAGCCATGCCTTCAAGGCTTTCCCAATTCACCAGTGGTATTTACTCCAGTCTGTCTCCTTCACTGGTTTCACTGGGATATTTAGGAAATAGTTTACCTGCGAGTGGGAACGTTGCCTTATGTTTCGTCACCTGCTTTTCGAAATACGACAAGAAATCTAGTTTAATGACATCCTTTTTTTTTTCTTTGCTACTTGTATTCCTTAATTAGAAATGAGCGCAAACCATCACTTAACCAGCTGCATCAAAACGAAGTGTAAAGAGTGATTTTGATGAAGAGTAACATTAACCATTGACTTCTACAGTATGTCTCTATTTTTTTATTTTTTGTTGTTACAAACGTTGTGTTAAATTCACTGTTTTCTTATTGTAAATTCACTGTTTTTAAGTTATATGCTCTTGTAACAGATAACCAGCTTTGCGAATCCCTGTTTTATTTGTTTGTTTGTTTTTGCTATTCTGTACCTCGTGTTCATTTTGTATGCATTCAGCTTTACATTTGCACTGTATTTATGTAACACGGCTGCTGTACAGCAAAGACGTTGTAAATGCAAGCACAAAAAAAAGAGAGAAAAACGCAGCCTGTCCATCTATCGCCATCAGTTTAAAGCATTTGTTAATTCAAAACACTAGAAGAATGTATATTCTCATTTTGTCTAACAGTTTTTGTTCCCAGACCGGGGGGGCCCCCCTTTTTTTTTTTTTTTTTGCAACTGTATTTGTTCAAAGAAATAAAATGACAAAATCTCCGCACAACATTTTCAGGTCGATATTAACTTTTTTTAATGAAATATACTGATGATAGATTTTTTTTCCACATGCACTCAGGCATTTGAAGTAATCTGAAACTGTTGAAGGATTACGGTGCCGTGAAATAAAAACGAGGAAATTTTATAGAAAATATCTTAAAAAATCTAGAATACATATTTCCATCTGACTGATTTAAAAACAAATGATTAAAAAATAAGTTAGCTTTTGTAATAATTTTTTTCTTTAAACATACTCAGATAGTAGTCAAGTATATTACTGTAAATATAAAATGTATTATGTATGTTCATTAATATTAACACTACAGGACAATAGAAACTGTTTGGAATTAGCAGTAACGTCCTGATAAAGGTCAAAAATATGTATGTGTCGTGTGTAATATTAACGTGTAATATTTATTAACGTGTCACTAAATGCAACTTTATTTACAGGATTGATTACTTGAGTTAGGGAATGAATTAGTGTTATTATTAGAATTAGAGTTCATAAGTCAAGTTTAGCCCATATAAAGGGTATATAATTTTAATCTTTTCTAAACTAGATTTCAATAAATGTGCTGGTTATCGAGACATTTAATTAATTCTAAATTATATTTTACAGTACTGTCCAAAAGTCTTAGGCAGCATATTATATACTGTACCAATTTTGTTATATATGTTTATCATGTCTGCATAATTATGCAGAAAATCATTCAGTATTTCCATATATAACTTTAAAATTTATAAATAACATTACAGGGGAATATATGCATGGCTGTAAAGAAAAAAAATATGAAGTACAAGACAGACCAGTTTTCAGATGGAAACAAAAAACCTAATGTACGCTCCTGGGATTTACATAAAAATAGAAAGGAGCGAGTGGGACAAAGTTACCAGAAGAACTCATATTCTCCAGCAAGCTTTTTTGTTTCCATCTGAAAACTGGCCTGTCTCCTGTAATGTTATTTGTTATTAATTTTTAAGTTATATATGGAAATACTGAATGATTTTGTACATAATGATGCAGACATGATAAACATATATAAAAAAAATTGGTATAGCATATACTGTAGTATGGTGCCTAAGACTTTTGCACAGTACTGTCTGTATATGTCATATATTTTGGCCTGTAATGTGGGTGAATATGAAATAACTAAAACTAAATAATCGGCAAGAACTACAAATAATTTTATTAATGACATATAAGTTTCATAACACTGATAAAATTGCCTGGAAAATATAAGCCACATTGAAAATGTATTTTATATATAACTAGAGAGGTACATTTCCTGAAGAAAATGTGAGTGGTGCTTGCCGTGGCAAGTTAACATGATGCTAGCAACATGCTAATCAGCTTAACGCCATGCTAGCAACATGCTAATCTTGTTAAGCGCAAAATGCTAATTTAGTTAGCATCATGCTAGCAACATGCTAATATTCTTAGCATAATGCTAGCAACATGATAAGCACTCTAGCATCATGTTAGCGACATTCTAATGATGTTTCTAGCGACATGCTAATATAGTTAGCATAATGCTAGCAACATGCTAATCAGCTAAACGTCATGCTAATTACACTAGCATCATGCTAAGAACATTCTACACATGTTTTTTAGCGAAATGCCACTAAAGTTAGCATAATGCTAGCAACATGCTAATATGGTTAGCATCATACTATCAAAATGCTAATCGTGTTAGCATCATGCTAACAGCATGCTAATGAGGGTGCTAAGGGGCGTGGCTTATGAGCATGATGATAAATGCAAAAGAGTGATTGGTTGCCTGAGTTAGTGGGTGAATATGAAATAACTAAAACTAAATAATCGGCAAGAACTACATATAATTTTATTAATGACATATAAGTTTCATAACACTAATAAAAGTGCCTGGAAAATATAAGCCACATTGAAAATGTATTTTATATATAATTATACAATATACACAGTGCTGTGCAAAAATCTTGAGCCACTCCTCATTTCTTCGTATGTCGATTAAATTAAAGAAATGTTAAATGTTTTACTGTGACAGGCTGCAAAGTGCCTAAAGATACCATTTACAAATGGTTGTTTATGTAACAACCTCAGCAGCAGCCTCATTTCCCCTCTCGTCTGTTCCAACCACTCAGCATCAGCAGTATACTAATCACCGGCCTGATCATCTGTCATCATCTGCACCTGTTTCTCACTGTTTCATACCTTAAGTTAGTGTTTTTTATGCTTGATTGATTTATAGGTCACTGTGTGGCTTAAAAAAACTAACAAAAAATACATTCATCTGAAACTGCTCAGGTACAGAGACTGGACTGAAAATGAGCGGCAAAGAATTCCTTCAGGAAGCCTGGAGAACTGTTCCTCAAAATTTAAAATAACAGATAGTCTGACTCTTTGGAAACAAAATAAGAATAAATGATGGATGACTCGAGACTTTTGCACAGTCCTGTACATATAAGTAACAAAATAAAGCAACTCGAATCTAATGTGATAATAACTATGGCCTCCATCACAGGTCAGTTTCGGTCGTCTCCGGTTACCTGCCAGCATTTCTGTGTGTATTTTCATCCTACTGGGCAATTGTGAATGTTTATTTCACCCCCACCCAAAACAAAGCGTGCACACAAATCAAAATCATTCACAAATACACAGAAAAGCCATACATAAGTCCTCATGTTGTTACTTCCTGAGCGTTTTCAATGTTGGTCTCACTTGTGCACCAGTAGATGTGGGAACTGCAAAAAAAAAGACAAATGGCAAATTCAGCTGAAGAATGTAGATTTTGAGTTAAGTTTAGGTAAATGTTGCGGTGATGTTCCAACAAAAATACAACACACACAAGAGCTGTTTACTTTCTGTAGCTGAATCTCAAGTCTATATTCTACACTTTTTGGTAGGGTGTGTCATATACTCTATGGGTGTAGAAAGCTATTTGAGATTTTCCCAATTTCGAAAAAAAAAAAAAAACAATGGAAGAGTTTCCTCCAGAGTAACTGCACACACACCTCCCAGAAGGCCTGGTCATCATAGCACTTCCTATCCTGCTGAGGTTTCCAGAATCTCCATTTTAAAATCAGTCCTGTAAATTGTATTAAAAATAGGAAAAAAATATTTTGTTAAAAAAAAAAAAAAAGTTTTGGCTGAGACATGTCAGGGCTAAATAGAACTTTTATAACAAGTGATACTAAATGCATGAACCGCTTTTACAAGCAAAGTCTGATAGAGCTAAACTAGTGAAGCTACAGTATGTGCATTAAATACCAAAACTTGTAGTAAAGTCTAATTGAATACTGAAAAATAGCCATGAATTCAAATTAAATACTGCATTACAGGAATGAATTCAAACCAAATACTAAATTATAATAGTAAATTCTAATAAATATTAAAATATATACCACATTCAATTTATAGTAAATACTGAAATATAGTACTGAAGTCTAATTAGATACTGATTTATAGTAATGAATCATGATTGAATGCTAAAATATAATACTACCTTATAGTGAAACATTGATTGATAGTACTGTACTGAATTCTAATCAAATACCAAAATCTTGTCATGAGTTATAATAGTTTCGTAATAAAAATGATTGAGTACTAGTGGTGAATTCTCACAAAATACTGGATTATATTAATGAATTCAAACGAAATACTAAATTATAGTAGTACATTTTTTATAGAATACTGAAATATAGTATTACATTCAAATGAAATAATACATCACAATCAAGTACCAAATAATATAAATAAAATAATATGGAATTAATATAAATTAACACTGAATTAACGTAATTATTAATTATATTGAATTAATAATTATACTGAATTAACACAGAACCTTGATACTGAATTCTAATCAAATACTAAATTATAATACTGAATAATAAACACTGAATTATGACCTAATACTAAATTATAAACATTAAAGTGTAATAATGATTATAATATACTGTAGTACAGAACTATAATCATCCATTGAATTGTAATACCGAATTTGAATCAAAATGGATTATTATAATTATTACAATTAAATTATAAGCAAATACTGAAGCATAGCATTAAATCTATTAATAAACTATTAACTATTAATAAAAACTGACCTGTGAGAAGACCCATGACCAGACTCACACTGACAGTCATGAGCAAAATACAGATTTGATGCACTGCATACCGGATAGCACTAAAAAGGAAAAATAAATAAATATATACTGTATATATATATATATATATATATTATATATATACACATTTTAAAACGGAAAATTAAATAACAGTTTTAACATTAACAACCGCTCACTTGCAAATTTCTTTGTTTTTGTTTAGTGATTTATTTTCTACATTCTACAATAATGTAATAATGGATTTCAAAACTATGAAGTAACACATCTGATTAGGAAATTACGGAACAACAACAACAACAGTCAGTTGTTATTTTAAGATGCGAAAGTCAGCCTTTCTGGAATAGTTCTTGCAAGAACAGTATTGTGTCAAGTGCATTTGGAAAACCCATCAAGCACCATGATGAAATGAGGCTCTCATGAAGACCTTCCCAGGAGGGCGAGACCAAAACATACTGTACCTCTGCTGCAGAGATGTTCATTTAGAGTCAGAAATCACCAATTAACAAACAGCACCTCAGATTAGAGCCGTTATGAAGACTTTACAGATACATAGCAGATACATCTCAACACTGTTCAAAGGAGATTATTGCATATTTTGGACGCCTTCAGGATTGTTTTGCAATGTAAAAAAGAGATAAAAATTAGAAACGACCATGGAGTTGGAAAGTGATCCCAAACTTTTAGGTTTTTTTTTAATAAAATTACAATTTACAAATTACAAAGTACAATTTAACAATAAAATTACATTGTGCTGTTGTCGATTTTGATCAGTCGCCATGTGAGTTCAGCAACCCATCCCAGAATTCCCGGCACTGCGTGAACACTCAGGACACCACCAGTATCGTGGCAATCAAAAGCAAATAGCATATGGTCCTGAAGGACAGAGATATTAATAACACACCAAATCAGAATTATCATCTTTAGAACAAAAATACTGAAGGGAATCTGAATCATATTAGTGAATTCTGTTGAAATACTAAAATTATTATTATTAGTAGTTGATTTCTAGTATTAAATGCAAACCAAAACAGTCACTAATGTAATAATACCTAAACTGTTTCAGTAATAAATTCTAATAATTTTATTTCAATACTGGATTACAGTGCTGAACTATCTAGCATTAGTATTAAAATCTAGTTTCATAAATCTAGAATTCTAGTACTAAATCCTAAATATGGATTGTACAGTAGTGGTAAATTCTAATTACTATATTATATAACTGAATCTTAATCAAACACAGAATAATAATGAACAGTGAACTCTCAACAAATACTAAATTATAGTGCTAACTTCTAATCAAACACAGAATTGTAGTGCTGAATTCTAATCTAATACTAAATTTTAGTACTGAATACTAATTAGATACTGTATGATGACATTAAACCTTAATATAGTTCTGAATTATATTACTAAATTATAATACAATTCTCAATTTTAACATTAAACGTTAGTCAAACATTGAATTGTAGTAGCAAAACTTCTATAATTTAGTATTTAATATTAAATAAAATTAAATAAGGCATACTATGGAATCTTAACAGAATATATTAAGTAACAAATTCTATTACTAAATTATAGTACTGATTTCTAATCTAGTACTAAATTGTGGTATTGAATTCTAACTAAAGATTCAAAAGTATTTTACTATTGAATCTTAATTTTGTTCTGAAACATACTATTTTATAGTATTACTAAATTATAGTAATAAATCTTGATTGTACTATTGAATGTTAAGTAAATTCCGTAAAAAATTGTAGTAGTGAAATCTAATTGAACATTTAGTTATGTTACTGATTTCTAATTAAAAACTGAATTATAGTAGTGACTTAAAGAAATCGAACTTGTAGCATTTAAATGTAATTCATTACTAAATCATTGTACAATACAGAATAATAAAAAGTATAAAACTGTATAATTATAATACTAAACTAAAGCTATAAATATAGTATCTATATTTCAATACAGTGGAACCTCGGATTACGAGCATAATTCGTTCCGGAAGTGGGCTCGTATTCCAAAACACTCGTAAACCAAATTTTATTTTCCCATAAGAAATAATGGAAACTCAAATTATTCGTTCCACAGCCCAAAAAATAAATACACAAAAATAATTAACACAAAATATTAAGTAAAAATAAAACAAATTAACCTGCATTTTACGTTTTAAAAAAAGTTAAAAGTAATCCCGACAGTGTTTCCGTTCAAGTGTTTCACGCTGTGTGTGTGTGAAGCCCCTCCCGTCCCGAGAGAGAGTGTATGAACCGGCTTATAAATATTTTGACACACACACACACACACACACACACACGTGATGCTCGGCGTCAAAACAAGAAGCGGATGCATGATACATGATACTCGGTGCTCGTAAACCAAGACTTGTACGTTTTCCAAATCATAATTTATTAAAAATCTTTGCTTGTCTTGCGGAACGCTCGCAAACCGCGTTACTCGTAATCCGAGGTTTCACTGTATATGATTACAAGTAACTCTACAGTAATTATACACTAAAATGTAGGGGAATAATCCTATGAATTACATTGTTTTAAAAACAAAAAGAAGTGTAGATATTAATGTATGTCAAATGATGTTATCAGTTTCGTGAACAGTTCATGGTTCTGTACACTACCTTCAAATATCGAAATCCCAGCGTCGACAACAGTGTGGCACACATGCCGATCAACATGACAACCCAAAGAGGAGGAAGAGGTGAATTCACTACAGCTCCGATGGCGATGCCGCCGGCCAGCATGGAGCTCTGAACGTGTACCTTCGGGTCAAATCACCAAAAATATTTTTGTGATGTTACATTCCACAATAGAGGTAAATGACTCACGTTGAGCTTTACAAATTTTAAATTTTTCATTATTGTGGTAGTTGTCCAGCAAGACCATCAAGCCCCTCACCTTTCCCATCATTCCCATCCCCTTTGTCATCGCCTCACCACGAGCTAATCACAGAGTCATGATACTCTACAAACAGGAACCTAACAGTGCGCCAACTTAAACACTGACTCACCAAGTTGATCTTGCCTTTAGAGCTGGACATCACAGAGACGACCATTGCTGTGACGGCGCTGACAGCCAGAGACAGATACGTGGTGCAAATCACATTGATATTCTTCTTCATCGCTGAGTTAAAACTGGGCCAGAACATCCACAGGAACAAAGTCCCTGGGAGAAAAGGATGTTTTTTTTTTTTTTTTTTAATTAGACATCATCTTTAATTAAATTATGTGAAGCATAATTATCGCTTTCCTCACTGTGGATTACAGTATTTAAGCAGATTACACTAGGTGTTGCATTCACTCACCAAACATGGCAAAGAGGCCTGTCCTCCTGCTGACCTTCTCTTTCTCGTGCTTGGGCTGCATCTCGCTACGGAAGAGCAAGCGTGATGTCATGACTCCGAAAAGAGCACCGAAGATGTTGATGAGCACAATGCTGTACAGCCCTTGTGCCTCTCTCTGTGATTGAAGCTGATTAAAAGATTAATATAATAAAAAATAAAAGTTTGCACCAACAACAAATGAATCATAATTGCTAAATTGGGACAACAACAATAAACAGTCAATAAATCAATCAATTAAGAAATATTAAGCAGTTTTCAGGTAAACTGTAAATAGTTGATATGAGTCAGTGGTGAAAAGATTATTTTGTTTTGTAGCATATTATCTTCCACTTTACAGAAAATAAATGAATATGCCGATTAAAACCATGACCAGCCATAACATTATGACCACCTGCCTAATATTGAGTAGGTCCCCTCCATTTGCCACCTTAACAGTGATGCACTGTGTGTTCTGACACCTTTTTACCAATTCGATTTACACTAGTGCTTCTATCGGATCGGACTACACAGGAACGACTTTACTCCCCATTTGCACCAGTGAGCCTCGGCCATCTATGTCACAAGTTCACCAGTTTTCCTTCCTTGGATCACTTTTGGTATGTCCTGCAGACTAGGAATATCCCACAAGAACTGCAATTTTGGACTTTACTCTGACTACTGAATATTAGGCGGGTGGCCATAAAGTTATGGCTGATCGGTGTATAACATAAGTTACAGTATCTGTAGCAGAACCTCACCTGGAACATTGAGTTTATGAGCCACTGGTTTAGTACAAACCCCGTGACCTCTACCAGAGCAAAGATCAGAAGTTGGGCCGAGTTGGTTTTTCCATGGATGGCCCCCATAGCCACGAGAGTTGACGCTGCACACAGCTCGGCTTCTACCAAACTGAAAGAGAAATAAGTGCTGAATGGGGTGTGATAGGGTATGTAATGTAATGTGGCTACAATATGTACTTGATACAATAATTGGTACGGTAGGTAAGGAATTAAACTTGGGGTTTGCAGTTATAGAGAGAATGTTGTGATGTGGTCTGGTATTGAAGTGAAGTTTGTAGTTTTTATTACCTATTGAAGTGGATGCGGATGGTCCAGTCGTGTCTGTGAAATGTCAGGAAGCCCTTTAGGATGGTGGCCCACTGCACGGCCAGGGCGGCAACAAGCAAGCTGAACGCCACGCTGCTAAAAGCGTAGCGCACCAGGAACGTAGCCAAGAAGCCAAAACCCAGAAAGACCATCACATGGATATCCTGGAATTCTGTATGAAAAAGAAGTTTTTTAAATAATGTTGCAAGCAACGATGAGTGGGCCCAAGCACCCGTGTCAGAAAAACACTTCAGAAAAAAAACACAAAAACGTTTTTTCAAATCAGAGTAAACTTTTCCTGTTTTAGATGAATAAATATTAACATATTCTTTGCATTTGTTAAATATCAGAATCGAGCATGGGAGAATTTTTATGTATTTATTAAATCACTTTCATCAAAGTCAGAAGTATACATACACTAGGTTTATTGTGTCTTTAAACAGAAAGAAAACTCCAGATGAGTCCATTCTGAGCTTAAGAAGCTTCTGATAGGTTAATTGATTCCATTTGAGTTAATTGGTGGCACACCTATGGATATATATAAAGGCACACCTCAAACACAGAGCCTCTTTCTTTGACATCATGAAAAAATCAAGAGAAATCAACCAAGAAATCAGGAAAAGAATTCCAGATGCCATTTCCAGATGCCTGAAATTCATTTTTTCAAAACCACCATTAAAAAGCCAGACTACAGTTTGCAACTGCACACAGGGGAAAAAAAAATCTTTGTCCTGTGGTCTGACGAAGCAAAAGTTGAACTGGTCGTCCATAATGATAAACCGTGTATTTGGAGGAAAAAGGGCGAAGCTCTGAAGCCTCAGAACACCATCCCAACTGTGAAGTATGAGGGTGGGAGTGTAATGTTGTGGGGCTGCTTTGCTGCACTTCACAAAATAGATGGCACCATGAGAAAAGGAAATTATGAAGCAACATCTAAAGACATCAGCCAGGAACTTAAAGCTTGGGCCCAAATGGGTCTTTCAAATGGACGTGGACCTCAAGCATACCTCCAAATTAGTTACAAAGTGGCTTAAGGACACAACAAAGTCATAGTATTGGAGCGGCCATCACAAAGCCCTGATCTCATTCCCGTAGAAAATGTGTGGATGGCACTGAAAAGGTGAGTGCGAGCAAGAAGGCCTACAAACCAGACCAAGTTACACCAGTTCTATCAGGCCAAAATTCCAGCAAACTGCTGTAGAAAAGCTTGTGGAAGAATACCCAAAACGTTTGGCCCAAGTGAAACAGTTTTGAGGCAATTCTACCAAATACTAAGGAAGTTCATCTACATTTTTGACTGATGAAAGTAATAAAAAAAAATTCTACACTTTCTTTTCAAACTGCCCTGTGTTTAACTTAGTTTTGGAAATAAATAAGTATACTTTTATTAAAATTGTACACCATCTGTCTCCGCAAGTAACCTGAATCTTATGAACCGATTAGACTGGAACAATGCAAGAATAAGCACAATGTGGCCTGGAAAATGTCTTCAATATATTTCTGTTTTAATCAATGCTTTAAAACCTCAAATGACATCATATGTGGGGTTTGAAGGGGTGGAGGTGTCGTCCTGGCTTATTACATTCCTCTTATCTCCCAAACCCAGTGGTGTATGCTCTCCCCACCCCAACGGCACAGCAACCCTACACACATTTACAATGAAATAAGTTTATATTGCTTATATATAATTTTAATATGATATCAGGGCACCTCAGATACCTTTTACACTACAAAAAAGAAAAGAGAAAGAAGAGCAGAGGCAAATCTTTGTAAAATGACTTGCTAAAAAAAGAAAAAGAGTATACAATATGTTTGGAATTGATAATACAAAATAGTACAGATTTATGGAAGTTTTATATACACATATATAAATATATGTAAGGCCCAAATGCACACACACATGATAAAAATATATATTTTTTGCCTAATCTACTTACTTGCATATGAAGCAATGAACTCCTCTTCTTTTTTCTCGGCATAGTCCCCTATTTCCACAAAAAGGGCAAAAATGACAATAAATATAGTTTGCAGAAGAAGAGCCACAGGTGGAAACCGGGCTCGAAGACTGGGAGCGTACTTTGGAGCCATGAGAGCGCATTCACAGCTCTGTTCTTGCCTTCATGTCTTCGCTTGGGTCTTCGTCAAGCTGCACTAAGCAGGGTGGGGAAGCTCATGAACGAGTGTCCTTAACGTCAGCGGTCTTAGACTGTGCCGTGCAATAGTAGAATGCTACTTTGGTTATGTAACTGTCAGTTATTTACTTACTTTGCAGCTCAAACTATTAAAACCATCAACTTGTATTCACAGAATAAGCTTGCTTGACTTAATGAAAGGAAAATGTTTAAGATTGTCAATCAGGAAAGTCCTTATTATAATGTTTAAAAATTCAAAGTAAGCAGACAAATCTTCATTAGCAAGACAGATATATACGAGACTTTCAAGTATGTTAATCTCACGTAACGTGACAACAGCTCAAGGTGATTAAATTTCAGTTTCAGAAGAGAAGAAAGATGACTTACACCACATTTTAATACAATTAAACGTTGGGTTCATGGGAAAAAGCTATTCAGACTTGACATTGCCCCATTGCTGACCACGACATCATCAGGACCTCAGAGTCTTTGAATTTTCTTTTTTATGTTTATATCTAATTATGATTTACAGCTGTCTGAAAAAAATACGGCTCTGACCGTCTGTGAGTTACAGTAATTAATTGCGTGGCGGCCATATAGTGTACAAATCTCTAATCACACACTCCTGAGTAGTTTGACATCATTATTGATAAAAATCCCATTGGACTGTGGAGCATTTGAAAAAGGTCCTGTGTTAATGAGTCCATATTTCCTCTGTTCCAGAGTGATGGGGCATCAGTGTAAGAGGAGAGGTGGATAAAGAGATACACCCATCATTCGTAGTGCCCACTGTGTGTGCAGTGTTATTCTCTGGGGTTGCTTCTGTTGGTCAAGTCTAGGCTCAACACTGTTATGTGCCCAAAAAATGAGGTCAGCTGATGACTTGACAGTTTTTCCATCAATGGAAAGGCTTTGCACAGCGGTCCAACTCTCTCATCATTAATACACGTTTTTTGGAGAGAAATGAATGCGACTCTGGACTAAAATAAATGTTGACGTCACATAAGCTTATCAATATGCCACAGCTGCAATGAAGGCAAAAAGCAGTTTAACAAAATATTAGACAGTGCATTATTTTTTTTTCTTTTTGTATATTATTTAAATGATCACAACGTTAAAGGTAAATTGGCAAAAAGGAAATTTTAGAGGAGGTAATTGTACAAGAATAAGGAAATTATTAACGAAAAACAATATGATTCTAGAGGCTTTGGTGCTTGATTATTGCAAAATTATTTGTTGTGCCGGTAATTCTCTCTTTTTTTGTAGATCACTGTGTTCAATGTGTAAATATCGAAAGTACTGTATATCATTCCTTAAGTACCTTTTGCAAGTTATTGTTTAAATTTGTAAGATATTGTCTATAATGCAAAAAACTTTTTCTTTTATTATAATAGGTTATCTGGTGCTAGGTTTAGGACATTGGTGCCTCAGTAGTATGCTTCTTCTCTGCCATGTGGTTCGATTCCCACCCAATGCCCAAACCCCAGCCATTGGATGCAGTGCTGGTCTCAAGCCCAGATAAAAATAAGGGAGTTGCATCTGGAAGGTCATCCGGAGTAAAACCTGTATGTGTGTTCTGTTTTGCCGAACTCTTGACGAGAGCAGCATAAAGACTAACAACAACAATCTGCTAGGTGGCACCGTGTTGTGGTGGATAGCACTATGCCCCAGAGTCAGTGTGCATGGAGTTTGGTGGGTTTCTTTCAGGTACTCTGGTATCCTCCCACAGTAATTGGCGTTCCCAAATTGCCCGTATTGTGTGTATGAGTGTGTTTATGTATGTGTGCCCTACGATTGATTGGCACCTTGTTTACGGTGCACCACATGTAAAGCGGTATAGACGATGAGTGAGTGAGGTTATCTGGTATATTTATTGATAGAAAGACAATAATCTAATCATAAACTTTTTATTTATTTATTTATTTTGTAATCAGTATTCAGCAATATCAACAATAATAAATATCATTATTGTTGATATTCAACTGCTGCATTTTTTACCCTTTGTGTCAAATATTTCTATTGTTGCAACAGTTTACGCCAAATGCGTAAGTAGAGACACATTTCCTAAGCAAATTACGTAACCGGTGACTCGCTAACGTAATTGGACAGCCTAAACACAAGACCCGCCCCTGCTGCCATCTGATTGGCTAGCTGTCACTACCAGATTTGTCCACAAGGAAAAGGATTGGTGGAGCGAGAAGAAGGTTGTCTCTAAAGGTTGTCACTAAGATATATGTAAAAAAAAATAAAAAAAAACCCCACAAGGCGCTGCTTATATTAGCCAGCTTTTGCTATCAATCAATCAATGTGATCGCGATCTCTGCGCGAGCTCAGAGGTGATTGGCTGGCGCGGCTGTCTGTCATCGGGCTCGCGCGTGTGTCGCGAGGAGAAAAAGAGGAGGGTCTTCGAGCGAGGCTTTTTATTTATTTCTTTGTTTCGAGTCGGGTTGAAAAAACAAAACAAAAATAATAGTAATAACAATAACAAAAACAGCGATAGCTAGCTGGCTAACCCTAGCTAGCTATATTATTTTAACGGGATTTCAATGTTGTAACGCTCGGTATTAAACCGCCCGAGCGAAGGAAAGGAGGATGAAGCGGCGCAATGCGGACTGCAGCAAACTCCGTCGGCCGTTAAAACGGAACCGAATCACCGAGGGCATTTACGGCAGGTACACGGGTTAACTAACCCTCACCCTAACCTTTCCGCTTTGGTGTCATTTCTATCCCTCACTGCTAAGCTCTCTATACATTCATTTAGCGCCTTTACCACTGGCTTGCTAACATTGTTTGGCTAAGTCATTCTAAGCTAGCTTTCCTCATACCCGTATTCGGATAAACCCCGCCTTCTTGCACAGGATTGGTTAACCTTACAATCCATCTCAGGATTACGTTGAATAGGCCTGCCTACACGCTGACGTCCTCTAATCAGAGGGGGTAATATAATAAAAGGGGGCGGGGTTGTCTGAAAGTGGATGCGTTTTAAAAAATAAATAGCTATATATGCCTGGTAGGCAGGGCCAGGCCCTCATTCTTCATTCCTTATACATTAAACCTCATCATCATCCTCATTATACAACGTGTACGAATTTATTAATGTTATCTGTAAGCGGTTGGTGTTATTAGAGGACAGGTATGAATCCAGAATGGGAATGAATCCATGTCAGATCCTGGCTGGTGCTTCCTGTATGTATGTATGTATGTATGTATGTATGTATGTATGTATGTGTGTGTGTGTGTGTGTATATTTGTAATATAAATGGACAAAAGTATTTGGCCAAACCTGCAATGGCGTTGTATGCGAAACACATATACTTCAACATAGACTTGGTCCCCCTTGTGCAGCTATAACAGCTTCCACTCGTCTTGGAAGGCTGTCCACAAGATTTTGGAGTATTTCTGTGGGAATACGTGTCCATTCATTCTGTAGAGCGTTCATGAGGTCGGGCACCGATGTTGGACCAGAAGGCTCCCGGATCACAATCTCCGTTCCAGTTCATCCCAAAGGTGCTCGATGGGGTTGAGGTCAGGGCTCTGTGTTCGGGCCAGTCAAGTTCTTCCACATCGAACTCATCAAACCATGTCTTTATAGTCCTTGCTTTGTGCACTGGGTCTAAGATTTGGTCTAAGGTTAAGATTGGGAATAACAGGCCTGTCTGACACACCTGAATTCAATAATTAACCGTATATGTTCGTACAGTGGGGGGGAGTTTTGTTCAAGTCCACTATAATGCTGTTAGAAGTAAATGGGAGCAGATGAAATGGGAGGGTTTCTTATAGAAGTGGTTTGCTTCTCCTTTATTTGTACTACACAGATCTGATTAATGAGAATTTTTGTAAAATTCAATAATTCAGTTTATATTGTTTGATATGAAGTGTAATATCTTTATAAACGCATGCATGATATTTCAAGCTAACTGCAATTTTATTAAATTCCAAAGAAAAGACAAAAATGTTTTAAACATAGATCAGTGTGAGGAATTTCTTATATAAAAATCTTAAATAAAATGATGACGTTTTAAAATATTTTACTTATATTATGATTATGGAGAAGAGTGAGACGAGTGCAGTTTGATAAATAGATCTTAATTACAACATAATGATAGTTCTGACCAAGGAAAGTGAACAAACCAGCAAAACAAACCTTTCACTGGTGACAGATTTAACATTGTTTAATATCTTTATCAGGATAGAAATAAATCAAAATCACTTTCACTTCTTTATTTTATTTTTTTTCCTGCATCCCTTTCATTCATTCATTTGGAGTATTATAACTTTCTCTTCTGTTTTTCAGTCTTCACCCTGATCGCGTTTCCTCTCTGCCGTCTGTAGACACGACCTTTTATGAAGGGTCGTGGGCGTCGTAAATACAAAAGAGCCGTGTCTACCATGCACTTATTTATTTATTATTATTATTATTATTTTTTTTTTACGCTTTACGATGGCTCACGGTTTAGAAACTTCTAAAATAAATACACTGAGTTAAACAAATGTTTCCACACCATGTCACTACAATGCCACCCCGGGTACACCAGGAGGGTACTGAATTAAAATTTAAGAAGGTCTGGTCAGTAGAGTTTTCTTCGAGTTGAGGTCCGAATTTCATGTCTGTTAAACTTCCACAGTATTTTAATAACAATCGTCAATTTTTCGTAACTGCGTTAAACATGTGGACAGTTTGAACTCCGATGGCCGTGTATACAAACCACACTCTTTAATCAGTATTTAGTGAATTTTCACTTGCCCACTGCTGGCCTGTAAATGAATGAATGTGTAAGCTCTCTCTGTTTGCTCCGTCACACCGGGCTCTCGGTTCGGGTATTTCACACATCCTCACCTCAGACTGCTGCGGATACGTTTACGACCCGTGTTCTATCGCATAGCAACGCTTCACATTACAGCACTTTATTAACTCCACGATTTTGGCACATATGAGACAAACCGGTTGTAAACTTCCTGCAAGAAAAATAAACAAATATTGCCTCGTCCATTCATCTTTGAAGGTTCAGTTTTCTTAGTCTACTTTCCTTTGCTTGGAGTAAGCCATGGTGTGTTATGCTTGGGCTTCTACAAGTTGAATTGGCGCCTCTGTATCGTGATATCGTATCGTTCTGGTCACTGGTGATTCTCGACTTTCCCTAATCATGTTGCCTTCAGATGTTCATGAGCCTGACATACTGTATGCCTCAGTTCTTAATAACATCTGCATCTGATTACTGTTGTATTGGGGCTTTAATTATCCTCATCAAACATGCGTGTAAGAACAGAGAACACACATTGGTGTGTGTGTGTGGCCTGGGGCTTCCTTTTTTCTTTCTTTTTTTTTTTTCATTATCACACTGAAACACTTTCAGTTGAATCTGGTGGTGTAGTTGTGTTTCCCCTGGTGTATTCGCGTGTAGATGGAGCACGTTTTATTTGTTCCAGTCCAGGTTTAGGTTTTCATGGCCAAAACCGCACGCAAGCCATCATTTATTTATTGATTAATTTATTTGGATCCCTTGATCCCCTTCGACCTGTTCTCTAAGACATGACCTGCACGTTTTATTTTTTGTTTATTTAAAAAATTTTTTAACTCCAAGCGTGGGGTGAAAAATCTCCCCTGATATTTTCTCCTTTTCATTTCAGTTCTCTCCATGTGCTTAGTATGAGCCTGAGTTTAGTATGAAACCTTTAAAGCCCACTGAGTTCAAAAGGAATCCGGTGGACTTCTCGTCAACTAATTTTCCGCAGCGATTTTTACGTGCTTCCACTGTCGACGACTTCTAATCCACGTGTCTTGCTGTGAGAGATGAGAGCCCGGCGAGGCACGCACCACTCTCTCACACCTCATTAATCAGTTTCACACCTTTAATGCTTGTTTTAGCACATAATCTTTAAAATATTTCATTTCTTTGCCACTTCTTACTGCAAGTAGGCTGTTTATTAGTAGCATAGTTCATTCACAGTGTTTGCCACCTTTAAAAAAAATTTTTTTTACACTTATCACGGACATGTGCCAAAATAAATAAAACTGAGAGTTTTGCGAAATCTTGCGCTAAAATCCGGATGCGAGCCGACGTTTCCAATCCGTTCACACGAACCAAAATCCCATATCTAAGCATAACATATACAATGGCTAGAGTTACTATGGAAACAAAAATCACTTTTTTTCATGCAAAACTTTCACACATGCAGTTTGCAAAGTGCACAACGAAAAATAATAATAATAATAGTAGTGGTAATAGCAATGCTGATAACTTTAGCGCAGCATGGTAGTTTATGGAAAGGATTTAGTCTTACCAAACGCGACAAGCAAAAACACTAGGGGTGTGACGAGACGCTTTTCCCACGAGACGAGACGAGACACGAGACTGGGTTCACGAGAACGAGACGAGACTTTTTAAACATTTTTAGAAATAAAACTTCTATTGAATGATATGCAGTAATAACATGTAAACACTGCAAAATATTTAGCCACAAACTGGCAGGCAATTAATTGCACAATGAAATGAAATAGTATAAATAAAAAATAAATAATAAAAAAAACAAATATCCCTTTACGTGCAATTAACCATAATTAGTGTAACTATCAAAGTAGTGCTGTCTTAAAACTCAGAGTGCAAAACAGTGAACAATGATGGTGGAAGTTTAGCTGCAAAGGCATTTGTTATGGTTGTTTCCGACAACTAATTTTGAACAATTAACTATTTTCCGACCACTTGTTATTTCAACATATGACTGACATAATTATATTTAGCATAGAGATATAACCACACACACACTCTAATCTTTTTTTTTTTTTTTTTTTTTAACCCAAATGAATTTCCTCACCACATCTGCTACACCTTTCCCAAACGTCATCTACCTGTACGGTTTTAGTCGAGGTATCTGCCTGACCTGTGTGTAAAGGCCACCAGGTATAAACATCCAGAAAACTTTTTAATTGTTTCATTTTGTCTTAATGCTCGAGAAAGGTTACAATCTCGATTGATGTGGAATAACAATACACACAAGTATGCCGGTGTTCTACGTCTGTAAGTCACTGAGCATAAACACCACGCCTGGACAGCATGTACACGTGTATACAGTGTTTAACACACGGGTTTAAAAAAAAATAAACTTGTAATGTGGGTTTTAAACCTGCGCCTGTGTAACGTGTGCAAATTAAACATGACACGATGTGGTGTTCAGGGAAAATAATTACCCGAAGCGGCGTTCCTGTTCCCGGGTTATTTCCATATGAGTGTTTCATTGCTTTTATACACCAGCAGCTTGTTGTGTTAATTTGTATTAATCTGTCTTACATTTAATGCAGAACTTAAACAAAACATGTGCAGTAAATTAACCCGAGGGTCTATGGAGTTCATAGGATGGATAAATATTTCAAAATAAGCTTTAAATACCTTTATTATGCTCTTAGAAAAGCCGTAGACTTTGTTTTAGTTATTCATTTGTTTTAGTCCCCCTGTGTGGCTTAAGTCCCGTGCGTTCTCTCACTAACGTAGCCGAGATTGCGCAAGGTTTGTGTTGCGTCCCACTTCAATGAGTTAGATAAACACCCGATAATTCAGCATGATGACCAAATTAAACGAGCCGTGAGCGATTCTGATCTGGTTCACTTTGCGGCGAGTTCAGTGAATATCTCTATGCTGGGCGCAAGCTGTCACTTCTATGTTTTTTATTATTATAATTTATGCATCGATTATTATTATTTTTTCTTTTTCCCCAAGGGACGGGACTTGCTCTACCTCATAAATCAGTATCAAGAGGTACTTGGGTTCAGGTGCCATATTTCCTTGCTTTCTGATTACCGGTGTCCTGGGTAAAATAAAATGGAGAGCGTCCTGTACGGCCAGTATCATCAGGTTATTAAAAAAAAAAACATTTTAAAGCAAGAAAGGGCTAATCCAGATAAATCTAAAAATGATGGTATTGGTCGATTTCTGAAAATTCAAATCAGGCCGTGTTTGAGAGGAGTGTTGTATAGCGCGGTTTATCATCATGCACCATCTCTTAGCTCATGGTTTACCACGGCAGCCTCACAGCTGAGCTCCGTCGTGTTGCACGGACATCACAACCAATCAGAATTGAGCTTTTTGCTACTAGCTACTGTACACCGCTGTTTGTGCTAATAGTATGCAGAAACCTAAAACTTCAGTTCCAGTGTTTTAGCAACAAAGATGAATCCAGACGAGGGGAAATCTGATCAGTTGTGTGTCGTGATTCTTATCTTTCTGATATTTATTGCCACTTTCCTAATTTCAAGTTGAATAAATGCATGATGTTTCCAAAGTTAGTGTTATGAGTTATTGTGCTAAACAATCGTAATCTCAGTATTCACCAATTACGAGCCTTAAAACTGGCAGGCAGCATCACATGTGGACGGGGTGACCTATAGTTTGAGAAATAAAGCGATGACGTAACCAGCAATTAATAATGTAGCCTTTTTTGTTTGATCTTAAGTTAAATTTCTTACATGGATTTGAAGTTATTTTGTGTTTTAATGCATATAAATCGTAGAATTTTTTTATACATATAAAGCTTGAGAATTATGATTTGACTTTTTAAAATAATAATTTTTTTTTTAACATGGTTCACAGTTTTAACAATTAAAAAACAAAAGAATAAAATAAAATCAAAATACAGATAAAATTGAGACACCTAGCGAATCGCGGTGCAGATTGAATGGGCCGGTCCCGGGTCATCCCTGTCCATAAAGATGAATCACTTTAATCTCCTTCAGTAATTAAGTGACACAATGACTGTAATGATGACGGGGTGTTCCCTCGTTCTTTTTCCCGCTCCTCATCTCCTCTCCTCTCGTTTCTCAGCACCTTCCTGTATCTGAAGTTCCTGGTGGTTTGGGCGCTGGTGCTGTTGGCCGACTTTGTGCTGGAGTTCCGGTTCGAGTACCTCTGGCCCTTCTGGCTCTTCATCCGGAGCGTTTACGACTCCTTCCGATATCAGGGCCTGGTGAGCGTCTCCTCTACATCATTTTTTATTTTCCATTTATTATTATTTTTATCTAGTACAGTGTTTTGCCACAGGTGTGAAATGTACTTGTGGTGGTAACCATGGGAACGGGCCAGCATTACCTGCTGCAACAAAAGTGGTCTACTACATACAACAAGCAACGAATACATGTGGCCTTTATAACCACATAATAATATTTTGATTTATTTAATATTTCTGTCAGTTGACATTTCAAGGGTCCGACCTACTGACCCTCCACTCCATCTCTCTATATGTGAAGAGGAAGTTGTGTGTATATAAATAATATATTATTTATATATATATAAATAATAAAAATTAAGATTTGTACAAACATGGCACTGTTTACCAGAGCTTGTAGCCTTCGAAAAAAATAAACCATTATTAGCATTATCTTTTTTGCATTACTTATTTTTTAATAAATATACAGTATATGTAGGGCTCAGGATTGTGCAATATAGATTGAGATACTTTTCTTCTGCGCAACCGAGTTAATATGAATTTTGAATGAATTTTCAGTTAGATTTTTTTTAGTATGATAAACTGAATTTTGTTTCTACAAACTTCACAAAAATGGATCACACGGGCAAAGAAATAGCACAGAGTAATAATATCACATGTTTTTATGGCTGTTTTCCATTGTTCCTGCAACAGAAAAAAAGCATAATATGCAAAATATCTGCGTTTTTGCCACAATAAGTTTTTTTCATTCACATATTCCCACATCAGTAACATTTACATGTTTTATAATTTATCATAACCTTTTGATCCTACATGACATAACAGAAAACCCAAATGCACAGTTTGAGGTCCAAAACGTCAACATACGATAAACGTCACGACTTCCTTATTATTTTTTACAAAATAAAATTAATTAATAAAATAATTAAGTCGCACTGATTTATGCTGCTTGAGTTTTGAGGGTTAATCTTCCTGTTTTAATTATTATTATTATTTTATTTCTGTTCGCTTCACACTGCGAAACAGCGTCTCTCTGCAGAGCCTGTGCGACCGTCAGTACACACTTCTTGTAGTTTTTACAACAGCTGGCCTCCAATGCATTTTTACTGCCTCTCAGTCCACTGCTCTCGCGCTACCGCTCCTGTACCCGTTTATTCTGCTAGCGCGAGAGGAAACTGTTTGCAACTAGTTAAGCGAACGCAGATGGCTTTGTTCTCCCAGACCGCTTTAAAAAAAAAAAAAAAAAAAAAAAAAACAATTTTTTTTTTGGTCCATTCAAGTATACTACTCTCTGTGTGTTGAAACACTGTACTACATAAATCATCTGTGTATACAAACCTACAGTGTGTGTGATGTTTAACATTGCACTGAGCGAGCAAGTTATACAGATTTGTTTAAAAAGTTTTCTTTTTCAGGCTTTCTCAGTGTTCTTCGTGTGTGTGGCGTTTACATCCGACATCATATGCCTGCTCTTCATCCCCGTGCAGTGGCTGTTCTTCGCTGCCAGCACGTACGTGTGGGTGCAGTATGTCTGGCACACAGGTAACATCAACACACCCGAGTTTTAACCCTGAAACAGTGCCGTAGTTCAAACAAGAGAAAGTTGTACACATGAGAAAATCACCAGCTCAAAGCTGTTTTAAAAAAAAAAAAAAAAAAAGAGAGAGCGAGAGCGCGCGAGTCGGGACACCTGTGTTTTTTGTTATTATTGTTTTTACAGTGTGATGTTGACTGATGTTGTCAAAGTGTCATTTATGGAAATTTTGCTCCAGGCAGTTGGAGCCAAAAAAAAAAAAAAAAACTAACACAGAACTAGGAAAGCCATGTGTGACTCTAGAAGCTCTCATCATCTCTCTCTCACACACACACACACACACACACACACACACAGCTTTATTTAGCCGAATAATCCATGTTATTTTAGGGAACTTGGGAAAAGCTCAGCTGGGCGGTAGAAAAGGCTTTACAAACAATAACGCTCAAATAAAAGATAATTAAAAACAGACTGTGGGAATAAATGGTGTAGTACAAGTGATTCACGTCTAATTCATTCCCCACATTGTGGAAAAGTGTAATTATAGTCAGTTGTGTATGAAAAGCTTTGCCATCTGTCATTTATAACTCCTAACATGTGGAGAAATATAACTTCCTCATGGAAAAAACATGCTTTTACAGTGACAATGAGGACTTGATGAAAAGCCACATGGGTGCTGGTTAGGGGGTTAAAAGGATGGGAAATGAGTGACCGAAGGAAAGAGAGAGATTAGGAGAGAGGTGGACAGTGAGGGACAGAGGGAGACGGGTGAGAGGGAGACGGACTGCTAAATTGCCAAAAATAATTTCTTTATCCTTTTTTAATTTTAATCTTTTTTTTTTTCCCCCTAAGCTACATTTTCTGCTTTATTTAATCAATTATTCCATTTATTATACGTGTTATAGATTTTAGCTTTTTTATTACTTGCATATTTTTAAAATAGTATTTATTTGTTACATTTCAATTGCAGTATAATTTTTTTTTTTTTTTTTAATGTTTTTACCTGAGAAATCTTACTAACCTTGGTTTAAATCCCAAAGCTGTACAGATTTGGTAGATGCCACTAAAAATACGAATGTGGATTGTTGCCATGACATTTAAAAAAAAAAAAAAAAAAAAAAAAAAACAGTGGAGTAATATCTGAACTGAACACACACCGCAGATGAGATCAGATCAGTCCAAGCGTGTTTCACACAGTTCAGCAGAAAGCCTAATGACTGCTGCTACGTGTCCACAGGTTCGGATGTCTGAGCGATGAATATAAAGCACAGGCTGGTTACGAGGAACCGCGCCCGGACCTGTCCGTGGCTCAGGGGTGTCAGGCTAATGAGCGCCAGGAAACAAAGTGGAGATGAATCACAGTCAGGAAAAAAAAGTGGCTAGAGCTGAGTGGAGGTTTCAGTAGTAGTTCCTCACTGAGAGAGGACAGAATGTGTAATTGTCATAAATGTCAAAATTGTCTCAAGGAAACTTTGTACTGTACAGCAAGGACATGTCCAAGTGCAGTACTGTAGATATGCAGACAGAGAAACAGGCATGTATAAAGAGAGAGAGAGAGAGACATTGAGAAAGGCGCTCTCAAAATGACAGACATGCATGAAGAGAGAGAGAGACACAGAAAAAGATACCTGCAGAGAGAGAGGGAGAGAGACAGACGTACAGAGAGAAGAGAATTTAGAAAGAAAGACTCGCCTGTGCAGAAAGAGAGAGAGAGAGAGAGAGAGAGAGAGAGAGAGACTGACCTACGGGGAGACACAGTCAGAGAGATGCTGAAAGAAAGACAAATGGATACAGAGAGAAATAGCCAGAGAGAGAGACACACACACACATGCAGAGAGAGGGACATACAAATGGAGAGAGACGCATGCAGAAAGAAAGAGTCATGCATACAGTGAAAGACATGCAGAGACCGAGTGAGAGAGATGGAGAGATGCATGCAGTGAGGGAAAGAAAGAGAGACATGCAGAAAGAGAGGCACAGAAAAGCAGATACAGAAAGAGAGACAAACATATTGCAAGAGACGCATGCAGAAGGAGTGAGGCATACAGAAATAGAAAGACAGATTGGGAAAGAAGTATGAAGAAAGACAGACAGAGTCAACCAGGCAGCAAGACAAACACAAAGGGAGAGAGAGACTAACAAATAGTTGGAGAGACGAGGAGAGGGACATAGAGGGACATGCAGCCAGAGGAAGAATGACTGAGTCAGATGGACCGAGAGACGAGTTTCCAAATCCAGCGCGACTCTGGAAGGAAGCTCCGAGTGTGTATTAAATATCAGTCTGTGTTCAGGGTCAGTGTCGGCACCGTCTGTGGTTGTCGGTGATTAAATTTTGTTTATTTAGTCTTTCATACAAATAAGTCGCTATCCCATAATGTTAACAACACTATAAACGAACATCTTCACGGTGAGTCGGACGATCACCTGAGTTTTTCATAGCGTGAGTCACTTTAATCCCAGAGCACTGAGTCAGGGCTTTAAGGCGTGTCCGGTCTAAGCAGAACAGCGTCTGTGTGAACGGAGCGACGCTATGGTAACCAAACACCGCGCGTGGTTCAGAGGGAAAAGAGAAAACGAGGCAGTATTAATTCTCCTGATGTTTTGTCTCTGTGTACAGAAAGAGGGGTCTGTCTCCCCACCGTGTCCCTGTGGATCCTCTTCGTCTATATTGAGGCAGCGATACGATTCAAAGACCTGAAGGACTTCCATGTGGATCTGTGTCGTCCCTTCGCAGCACACTGGTAAGAAAGTGTGGGGCGCGAATCCCTCAAAGCCACGCGCCCGGGTTGGGTTTTCAACAATGACCTCATCGCGCTCTTGACATCAGCCACGTCTGTTAGTATGCGGAGCAGATAGGAAGGCGATTCACACCTACAGTGCTGTGCAAAAGTTTTGCCACCCCGAGCCCACGTGTGTGTGTGTGTGATATGATATGATATATGATTATCTGCACCTGTATCTCACCACTGGTTCATGCTTTAAGTTATACGTTTTGTTATGTTTGAATGATTCATAGGTCACCCTGGTTGCTTAACAAACAAAAACAAACATTCCTCTGACGCTGGTCAGGTTCAGGGACTGGACTGAAAAATGAGAAACAAAAACAGGTGGAGTTGAGGCTGGAACCACATACTGCAGAACCAGAAGTCCACAGGGTGGAGCTGGATATATTTTTTTATTATTATTAATTTTTTTTAACACAGCTATCCAGCCTGAAACACTCCACCCAGGTTAATGAGAGATTAGAATTGACTCCACCCCCCACTGACTTTAATTTTTTTTTACATTTTTTTTATTGTTGATTTTTGCGGCAGAAAGCGTTACTTCATTTCTATGGAGGACTAAACATGACATAATTATAAATAATTAAATATAGATATAAATAAATACATAAATACAATAAGCCCTGGAAAATTGCTAAATATATTCCTACTTTTGTTTATTAACATATTTCAAGATTTATATTATTTCTGAATTTCCACATTTCTTCATTTATTTATTTTTGTGTTGTCACATTTCTTTATTTATATATTTTAGATTTTCCACATTTTTACATATATTTATTTCCGCATTTCCACATTTCTGCATTTATTTCTTTGTCGCTGTATGCTGATCAAGGATAAATTTTCCAGGGCTTATTGTATTTATGTATTTATTTGTTTCTATATTTACTTATTTATTCACACATTTATTTATTTATAATTATGTCATGTTTAGTCCTCCATACATTTCAACAAATTCGAAAAATCCTCTCTAAAGCCGTGATGCTGAATTCTTCCCGGCGATGCTTTTGGATATTATGACGATTTCGTTTACAGTGTACAGTTTTTTTTTTTTTTTTTTTTTTTAAATTAGAATTTTTACTGCATGAACTGCAAGAAGTTAGTCCTGTCAATAAGACGACGCTCTTGAGTCACTCACACACACCTCCTTAGACTGCTAAAAGTTGGGTGTGGGCAGAATGTATGTCGGATAAAAAAAACATCCTTTTTACACACATCGTATTCAATGCAAAATATAAACGACTGCAGCCATTGGTTAGATAAGTCTTGATTTGATTCTCCAAACAGACCTGATGACTGTGGAAAGTCCAAAAAAGTACCTGAGATTACGCCGACTCCTTAAAGAACTGAAACTGCCAGAAATGTAATACGGCATTGTTTCAGCATTGTTTTTTTTATTATTTTTTTATTTTAAGCTTAAAAAAATCCTGGTTGTTTTAAGTCTGTTTTAATACGTCCTTTAAAAGAATCCTCAGAGTTACATTACACTTGGTGTAATTCGGAAAGTGACTCATCGTAACAGAATGTGTTCAGACTATGTTGGGTGTCATGAGTTATTCTGTTGCTCAACCTGAGCACAAGAGAGAGTTCACATGTCACTCAGGGGTTCTGTTGGCAGTAAATTAAACATTAGTTTGTCATTTATTGGACCAGGAATTATTATAATTTTTATTATTAGAATTATTATTATATCTGCATTCAGATTGTTGCTTATGTGTGAACAAATTAGATTTTTTCCCCCTTTTTCAGAGATTCTTTTTTTAGGGGTTTAATACGTTTTCTCTTTAGTCAGGTTTAATGTTAATCACACACTCGTCTTTTTTCATGATTTGTTCATGATTGATGCATCTCTATTTTTAATCTATTTTTTAAATTGGAAATATAAACAAATTACACAAACGTACATACATGGTACACTATTTTTTTCTCAACACATTCCCCTCCCCCTACACCACAAGGGAAAAAAACCTGAAAAACGTCAGCAGAAAAGAAAAAAGATAAACGTATTATTAATAAATAAATAAATAAATAAATTAATTAATTAAATAGAAAAGGAGGGCGGGGTTGAGAAATAAAGACAAACAAAAAACAATCTTTTATTACAGATCCATATAGATTTGTCTGAATCTATATTTTCAAATGGTTGCCAGACATCATACAATTCCTGAGTGGATCTCTTTATGTAGTAGCGAATCTTTTCTAAATGAATAAAATACAGACCTCTTTAATCCAGTGAGCACCCAACAGCTCCTCCTCTTTCTATTTAAACAGGGTCATTCTTCTACCGAGAGGGGAGCTAAAGGCGATCATGTTGGCCTGGGCGTCATTCAGCCGAGCACCACTCGAGTCAACACCAAAAAGTGCAATGAGTGTGGATGATTTTCATGGTGTTTGGCATATTTTTGACAAATTATCAAAAATAAAACTCAAACTAAAATGGTATAACTTTGGGCAAGTCCAGAACTTATGCAGTAGCGTATCTGGTTCCTGCTTACATCAGTCACAAGTGTGGATCAAAGTCCTCTCTGATCTTTGCTAATTTTACGTTAGACCAGTGATGCCGGTGGATAATTTTAAAATAACTTTACTGTGTGTCAAATGGATGATGAGTAAATTCTATGTATTATCTTTATACAATTGATCTGGAATTAGTTCTTGTATAATGTTTTCTCATTTATATGATGGATCTCTGAGTTTTTTTTGTTTTGTATTTATTTATTTTTTGTAAATCCGTCTCTACGTCTCTCTGTAGTATCGGCTATCCGGTGGTGACGCTGGGCTTCGGCTTTAAGAGCTACGTGAGCTACAAGATGCGCCTGCGCAAGCAGAAGGAGGTGCAGAAAGAGAACGAGTTCTACATGCAGCTCCTCCAGCAGGCCCTGCCACCCGAACAGCAGATGTTGCAGAAACAAGAGAGAGAGGCAGAGGAGGGTAAGGGGCGGAGGAACGGAGCGAGTCTTTCACTGTGATTGGGTTTAGTATTATAAAAGGCTTGCAGCGAGCTGTAACAATCACATTTTTGGTGAAGTTCCCCAAAGGAGGCTTAAACCTAATGATGATGATGAGGAGGAGTTTGAGTTTGATGCGAGTGTGTGCAGCGAGATGGTGTTGGACCCCCTGAATCTTAAAGGAGTGGAATCGTGCACTAAACTAACATAAAGCATCACAGAGCTTTATATTTATTTATCAGCCTGTACTTAAAAAAAAAATATATTTGTGTACTGTATAAAACAAGGAAATGGAAATCATTCCTCAAATCGGTGGTCATATTGGGAGAGAGGAAGTTATTGTCTGTATGGGTATACAGGTTAGATTAAATTTGTTTTCACTTCCCTTGGAATGTTCCCCCCCCCCCCTCTTTTTTTTTTTTTCTCCCCTTTATTGCTTTTAACAGTAGAAATTGTCACAAAGCAGCAAAGAAGGCAAAGAGGTGACTGAAAAAAAAAAAATCCCTAAACCGATATGAGGAAGGAATGTTATAATAAAGGGAACTTGATGTCAGAGTAAAGACGAACCATACTAAGTGTGTTTTCACAGTATGCCAACATAATATATATGCAGGATGAGCGAAGGACAGCGTAATGATTAAAGCGTCAGGAATTCTCTCTTTTTTTTTTTTTTTTTTTTTCTTCTTTTTTTGTTTATTGTTTTCTGATCTCCTTGTCTGTCATGCTGATTTAGATCTAAACTCTGCTCTCCCGGCAGCAGCATCTAAAAGCACACATGACGCCGACTCGCCTCCCGCGACTCAGAACGGCTCCGCCGGTGGCAAGAAGCCGGCGACGAATACTTTACCCGAGCTGGAGTACCGCGAGAAAGAGCGAGGCAAGGGCGAGTCTAAGAAACAACAGAACCAGAACCATCACAGCAGCATCCTGCCTGTAGTGGACTTTAATAAAGCACAGGAGATGGAGTACATGGAGAATAATGTGAACAGCAAGAGACTGAGCAGCTCCGAGCTGCTGGGCAGCACCGAGAACCTGCTTCTGAAGGAGGACAACTCTTCCTCGTCGTGCTCGTCCTCTTCCTCAAATTCCACCGCCTCAAAGAATCACAAAAACGCCAGCGCAGGCAGCGGGGCGGGCGGAAACTCGTCTCCTCGCGGCCACGGGACGGCCAACGGCAGCGTTCCCTCCTCCTCGACAGGACCTTCTTCTTCTTCTACATCTTCTTCTAATTCAGCGGGGAAGGGCGAAAAGAAGCAAAAGTGCGGTGGGAAAGGGGGCCACCGAGACCCCACAGATAACTGCATCCCCAATAACCAGCTCGGGAAACCCGAGGCGCTGGTCAGGTAAAGCAAAGCGCAAGCACTCACCTGCAGAATGAGGTCTGGGTTTATTATATTTCACTTCTGATCTATTAAAGTTTATTATCAGCTTTCATTTTGTCTGTAATGAGTCTAAAGTTCTTTATCATAATGAGGCTCTTCAGTTATCCGTATATAAAATGTTCTTGTAGACGTTGTTGCTTGTAGATCCGCCTGTAGCAGCAATAACTTTTGCCGTATCATTTATCTCACATCGTCACGGAGGAATTTTGGCCAATTCTTCATTGCTTCTTTAGTTCAGTGAGGTTTTTGCGCGTTCGCTTATGCACAGCTCGCTCAAGGCCCCGCCACAGCATTACAATCGGATTTGGACTTTGACTAGGCCGGGGGTCGGCAAGCCGTGGCTCCAGGGGCACATGTGGCTCTTTCATCCCTCTACTGTGGCTTTGGAAAATAAAAAAATTAGTATTTCATTTGAAAGTAACCTTCAACCCAGATCCCTATGTCCCCCCCTGCCCAGGAGTTGGAAATGTTTTTATTGCATGCCTAATTTTTTTTTTGATTTTATAAAAGCAACATACTAGTTTATTTATTTATTTTTAAAAAAAAATCTTATATATATATATATATATATAGCATACAGGTGAAAAACGATATATGGCGCGTTCTGTTCATTTTGGATGTCAAACGGCTTTTGTGACTCCTGGTGTTTTCTTTTCTGTCCAAATGGCCCTTTTGAGTGTTTTAAGGTTGCAATTCTAAAACCTTGATTCTTTTGGTTGTTCGGCTTTCTGATGTAGATTTACCGATGTGTTTCGGATCATGACCCAGTTTTGATCATGCTTTTTTTGCCTGCCATGTTTTTCTCAAAGTATTGCACGGTCTGACTTTGGGTTGGGGCGTCCGCTTTTGGGAAGATTGTCTTAAATGCTTTTGTACTTGTGAATAATCTTTCTCACTGTAGATCATTGAACTCCAAATAGTTTGGAAATGGTTTTATAATCCTGTCCAGAATGACGTGCAGTAGCAATCGCTTCTCTCTAAGACCGTCGCTTATGTCTTTTTCCTCTTGGCATTGTGTTAACACACCTGAATGCTCCAGAGCAAACTGCCAAAACTTTTGCTTTCATAGAGGTCTGTACATAATGATCTTATGTATCAAGTACTAACTTGCACCTGGCTGCAATTTACCCTCTTAAATCCTGTGGAAACAGCAGCTTCATCAGCTTAATTTTTATTAAATAAATGTTGACCCACTGTGATCAGATGATTTATATGTTTTAACACAAAAAAACACACTTTGTCAATTTCTCCTTCCATTTTTACGCACCATAATAAGTCATTCTGATAAATATTTGTTGGGTCTTAAGATTTTTTCTTTTCGCCTCTTAGTCACATTCAGTAGGGTTCACTTGAAGTGGGTAGTAAACAAAAACAGCGTCGCAAACAAACAGCACCAAGTACAGTGCAGGTTTATATAAATCCTACGCGTATGTGAAAGCATGCTTTCGACATGAAGAAGATTCTAAATTGGGCTTTAAGGCATCACGTGACGAGACGAGGTCGGACATGACGGGACAGGACATGACACCATACCGTAGCTACCACGGGTCGTACCTGGCGCCAACTTTAGTTAAGCTCACCCTTTGATCGTTTTTATTAATCAACGATTTCAGACCTTGTGTACTGTTATAGTCTTAATAAGACGTTATTAAAGAGCTGTGTAGTTTTAAGAACTGTTAAACATAGTGCTTTACTTATTTTTATTTTTTATTTTTTTAATCCCAGGCTGGAGCAGGACGTAAAGAAGCTGAAAGCTGAGCTGCAGGCAAGCAGGCAGACAGAGCAGGAGCTGCGCAGCCAGCTGGGCTCCCTGGGCACGTCAGAACGTAGCGTCCGCTCGGAACTCAGCCAGCTCCGCCAGGACAACGAGCTGCTGCAGAACAAGTGAGATTAACAGCCTTACAACTTCGTCTGTGCATTTTGGGTTTGCACCATAACGAAACTCATGGCTCTCATGAAGACCAAAAACGTACCTCTGCTGAGTTACCAGCCTGAGAAATCACCAAGCAGCTCAGATTAGAGCCGTTATGAAGGTTTTACAGAGCATAAGTAGAAGAAATGTCTCTATCAACTGTTCAGTTGCATATCTTGGATGTCGTGAGCATCGTTTTACAATGTAGAAAAGTAAAAAAAATCTGGAGAGCTTTTGACTGGTTAATCTACATACTTTATCGCTCTTGAAGAAATTTTCAAATAACATGGCCGTGTGTGTGTGTTTTAGACTCCATAATGCAGTTCAGGCAAAACAAAAGGATAAGCAGACGCTGGGGCAGCTGGAGAAGCGTCTGAAGGTAGAGCAGGAGGCACGAGCAGCTGCAGAGAGGCAGCTGGCGGAGGAGAAGAAACGCAAGAAGCTGGAGGAAGCCACGGCGGCCAGAGTCGCTCTCGCAGCTGCATCCAGGCACGTACCAGCTCTTCTGTTCGCTTTGTGTGCACAAATCATTTCCCAGGAATCGAACGCATTTCAAACTGAACGTCTCGTGTGCTCAGGGTGCCAAGTTTTTCAGAAGCAAAGCAGTGAATTAAACCGGGAATTCCTAAAAAATTTGCATTTGCTTAAACAAATGGTTAAACAAAGCTTGTTCATCTCGAGGGCGTCGCCAGACTTCGTTTCATGTCTGACTTCTTTAATACATCCAACCCATTACAGTCCATTAATTTTCCCCCCTGCTGATTTCTGTACCGCTGATAATCTGCCTCTGTGCCCCTATCTCTCAAATAAAAACATCTTTTACCCCCCCCCCCCCCCCCCCCTTTCCTTTCAGAGGTGAGTGCACAGAGTCTTTAAGGAGGAGGATCTCTGAGCTGGAGGCGGAGTGTAAGAAACTCTCTATGGACATTAAAGACAAAGAGGACCTGATCCGTAATCTAGAGCTCAAAGTCCAGGTGAGTTTCATTCACAAGATTCTCACACACACACACACACACACACACAATGCAGTGAAATTGTGAAAAAACATTTTGGATGTGCTTTAAAAAGACGCCTGTTTTTATAACTTAAACCCTACATATTCTCTCAAAAGACTTTATTTCAAACTTCGCTTAATATATTAACCACCCAAAAAAAAAAAAGAGAGAATGTAAATTTAAGCCTGTATAAGTACAGTGCTGTACTGCGGTGTACTCTCTACCGTACCCCTGTATGTACTGTAATTCATGCAAGCGTGTTTTTCTTTGGTATACGCCGTCTGTCGTTTTCTTCGGTAGCCGTGTTTTCCTCTACGGTTGCTTTTTTGTTTCCTCTACAGTTCTAAAAATTCATACAGTATTATATTTTATATGGAAATTTTGCTGATCTTTTAACAAATATTTATGTTGTAAAATTATTAAATTCTATTTTTCTTGAGTTTAAATGCATGAAAAATTTTATATATTGACCCTAAAAAAGGCATGAAAAAGTGCTGAGGTTTTTCACCTTTTCCGCGAAATTGTGGGGTTTTCCACAAACAATTATTATATCTGAGAACGACTGTTCGCAAATTCTGAACCACAACTTCACGGGTGTCGACTGTACCAAAAATGAGAGATCTCGTCTTTTGTTTATTTATTTTTAAATGTGATGAAACATAATGCTAAAGTCTAATTTTCCCCCATCCTCTTTAGGACCTGCATAAATATAAAGAGAATGAGAAGGACACAGAGGTGTTGATGTCAGCACTGTCAGCCATGCAGGATAAGACCCAGCACTTGGAGAACAGCTTGAGTGCAGAGACCAGGATCAAACTGGACTTGTTCTCTGCCCTCGGAGACGCCAAGCGACAGCTGGAGATCGCACAAGGTCTGCACTCGGGTGTTTAAAAAAAAATAATAATAATAATGACGACATTTAGATTTTCTGTTTCTTCTTTGATGCTGGTATCCGATTGGTGTGATGCTGGATGTCCTGTAGTGGTGGTGGTGGTTTTTTTTTTTTTGTTTTTTTTTTTTTTTTTGTTAATTCATAACCTTTAATTTGCCTGGCTGCTGAGCAACTGCCAGAGGTCTGTGATCTATAGGGAATGAATAAGCAGTGTAGGAGGGTGAGTTAAAAAATTATCCGCACTTACAGTATATTAAAACTTGCGTTTGCTGTTTGCCCCATCAGCGCTTTCTGTTCAAGTCTACCGTTTCCCCAGTCACAGCTCTCCAGGTGTGTGAGATGGGGTACTGAAACATAAACAGGAGTGTCTGGATATCTGCAAACAAAATTTGGGCCAACACTCTTAAGGAAGATGAAAGTTTCTTATGAGATGAGAGAATCATTACTGGTGACGAGACACGGATTCATCACTACGAGTCTGAGAGAAAATGGAAGAGTACGGAACGGAAACGTCCTCAATCACCGACCGAGCAAAAGTCGTCGACCATCAGCTGGAAAATTTAATCAGTGTTTACAGTTTTCTGGGATTCTCAAGGGCCAGTGTTGGAACATCATCAGGAAAAAGGTTCAACAATCAACAGTGCTCGTTAATGTGAGACGATTATTAAAGACCTGAAGCCTAAACTTCAGATTTAAAACAGACGACTGAGATCCGAAGGTGTGATGATCTCGCATGATGATGCACATCCATACACTTCTGCACACACTGTCGACACTCTGCTTCAACACCTCAAAACCATGTTTTTGCAATCTCTCTATAGTCCTGATCTCACTTCGTCACACTTTGACCTGTTCGGTCGCCTGAAAGCAGAACTACGAGAACGAGGATTCACTTCTGATGAAGACGTGAAGACAGCAGTGCATTCGTGGCTCGCAGCTCAGCCTAAAACATTTTTTTAACGAAGGAATACGAAAGCTTGTTGACAAACGTGAATTGAAGAGCAAGAAGATTATGTCGAAAAATTATGTATCCATCAAGGTTTTACAGCCAGAGTGCGCATCATTTTTGACTCGCAATCCATTGCCAATTTATGAAAGAAATAGAGATAAGATTAACGGTTCATGTTTTTTTTATAAAGTAAGCCTGTATTTGATCTTGAACGAGTCCTCTCTATCGGTATCGTGTTGTTGAGGATAAAGATGTTTTTATGAGAATTTGGACGGCATCCTGATCCAGAACCCTAACGCATGCTCTCGTTCTCCCTCCTCCAGGTCAGATCCTGCAGAAAGATCAGGAGATAAAAGACCTGAAACAGAAGATTGCCGAGGTCATGGCGGTCATGCCCAGCATCGCATACTCAACAGATACCAGCAACATGAACCCAGTCACCCCTCACTACTCCTCCAAGTTCATGGACACCAGTCCGTCTGGCCTGGACCCCAACGCATCCGTCTACCAGCCCATGAAGAAATGAATGCCTGCGCCAGCTCACTGTACCATCCATCCATGCCATCTCTCTCTCTCTCTCTCTCATTTTCTTTCTCTCCACAGGTCCAGACGTGGCCCCTTCTCCTCCTCCACCTCCTGCTTCAGAATGTTGGGGATTGATTTTTTTTTTTTGGTTGTTTTTTTTCTTCTTCTTCTACTGCAATTTCTCGCCTGGTCAGAAGGATGTCGTATTGTGTGACTGTATTTGTTGTAGTAAAAAAAAAAAAAAAAACCCAACCAAAAAAAAAAAAAACTTTTAAAGGACATCACCCGCCAAGTAGGAATCTGCTGTTGTTGGAATTTTTTTTCTTTCTTTTCTTTTCCTGTAAATGTCTAGAAACCTCACAGACGTTGGCGTGCATATATATATATTTTTTTTTCTCTCTGTCCAATCGTAAAAAAAAAGAAACCACTCACACTTTTTTTTCTGTACATTATCATTGGCCTTAAACTTTTTTTGTGTGTGTAAGGAGGGGACAAAATCTCAGATTTACTATTATTATTTAAGATTTATTATAATTATTATATAAAAAAAAAACCCTCAGATTTCACATTTAGACCAAATCACTGGTCGTTTTAATAAGGATAAAATCATGCGGTAAAATTAGAACAAATCATTGATCATAAAATTAACCACAGTTTCAACAAATCTGTAAATCTGAAAGAATTTTGTCCCCTGCTGTAGTACGAGCCCCGTTTTGTTCAACCGTTTCTCAGTCAGATCCAGATCCATCGTCTCGACAACACCGTCTCTCCCAACGTGAATTTGGATTCGGCCTGGAAAAACTTGTTTGCGCTCGTTTATTTGCACTCTTGATTTTATTTTTTTTTCCCGCTTGACGACTGGCTTCTAAAGGGAGAAAAATTTTCAGCGTACACGGCGAGCCCGAGCATGTCCCAGATTATTCCAGAAGACTCCGCCTGGCCAGGCAGTTCGGTTTTCTGACAAATACAAAAAAAAAAATATTTTGTCCGGTGCCAAGTAGCTAGGACTGTGCTTTTTGTTCTACAGCCAGCACGACCGTCGAGTGTATTCTTCTTGTTCAGTGTCTTGGTAGCAGGGAGCTGTTTGGTGTTGCCACACGATGGCGCTATTGTGCATAGGAAAGTATTTGGTTTTCAGTATTGCAGAGTTCACACCCTGCTAAGGATGCGAGTGTTGAGGAACGCAAGCCTGTCATCTTTCTCAAGACCCTTCGACCGGCCCGGTCCGCTTGTCAAGGGCGCCAATTGTTACGTAGAATGCACTTACTGAGGGTTTTATCTCAGACCTCCAACATCAGCATCGTTACTGAATGTTTAAATGCGGTTTAACGTGTTATGGAGGCGTCTTGAGGAAGAAAGATAGGCTTGGGATTATTTGAGGTTTTTTTTTTTTTTTTTTTGTTTTCCCATCCTCCTTTAAATGATGAAACGCTCGTTGTTGGTATTGCTCTTTCAGTACTACGATTGGAATAGCCCTGGTGAGTCCTGTGTGGTGTTCTAGTGATCAGCGATGGTTGGTTGTCGGTCCTTTTTTTTTTTTTTTTTTTTTTTGGAGTGTGTGTGTGTGTGTGGTGTGTGTGTGTGTGTGTGTTTAAATTATGGACAGTTTGTCCGTTCAGCGTCCTCAGAAGGTTAACATCTGCCTCGGTGAAGTTAACCGGTCTGCAGACGAAAAAAAAAAAAGGAAATGAAATTCTCCAGTGAAAAGAAGAAAGCACTTGTTTGCGTTCTTTGCCCGATGTCACCTCTTCTCCTTCTTTCTTTCTTCAGACCTTACTGTGGCTGCATTCTCACTCTGTGAGGTTTTCAAGGAATAAAAGGTTGTTTTTTTTTTTTTCCTGGCAACTCAGAAGTCTTTGTGTCGTCTGCTGATTTAATGAATGATAAGGATGCAAGATTTGATTTGGTATCTCCCCCCCCCCCAAGGGTTTGGCTGCATGGGTTACAATACCACATACTGACCACTAGATGGCAGGAGACAGAAAGAAGTACAGTATCAGTCCTGCTGACTTTGACTCATGATGTGGTTAAGTGAGAGTGAGAACTAGCATTTAGCAGATTTTTATTTAATTCTCAAATCTCAACTATTTGAGTTAAGAGCATCGTTAAATAGTGCAGTGACTATCATATGAGCTCTCATTCACTCACTCAATTTTACAATAATACTTTTGGGGAAACTCAGTCTGGAAGCAAATTTAAGTCATAAGTAATAAACACAAAAACAAAGAACAAAAAAAAAACTTTTATGAAAGGAGACTCTAGTGTTTTAGAAAAGTTCCAGGTAAAACTATTACTTTTTTAATATATATATATATATATATATTTTTTTTTTTAATTTACTTTAATTTGTAGACTAAAAGGTTCTCTGGGTTTGGCTCTCGAGGGAACTCATAAGGGTCTGTGTGAGTTTAAAACCTGCAACAGAGCAGAGAGTGTTTCTTATACACATGGTTCAAGAAGGAATCTTGCACAAAGTCGTAGAATTTTGAGGAAACACTAGAACCAGTCTGATTGGTGATGATGTTAGTAATAGTGTTTTGAAAGAGGTTTCTTTATGTGCATCTTTTTTTCTTTTTTCAAACACACAAGCTCATTCATTTTGGTGTGTGTGTACGTGCACCTGGCAGATCATTTTATAAATGACATTTCTGCACTAAGCTACTCTTAATTGCATGTCTGGGGAAATGTATCCAGAAGCACGTTTTATAATTTATGAGTGTTTCTCCACTTCCTTTATCTATAATGTACTTCACACGTTTCTCTCTCTCTCTCTCTCTCTCTCTTTCACACTAAACTGCAATACAGCTGTTACAGCACACTGTTTAACTCCTGAGGCCGAAACTTGACTTTCAGAGTGAGTGTCTAAACGCAGAGAGGAAATAATGAAACATTTCGAGTCTTGACTCTGTTTGCTGTCCGATAAGTTCACATTAAACCCATTTCTTCAAAGCCAAAGCTGTTGCAGAAACCTAGAATCTGTCAACACTTTTAAAAGAATTGCGTATTTATCTGTACATCATCTGTGTTATCTTCAACGGCATCTGAAATTTAGTTGAATATTTTTTAGTTGAAGTGTCTTTTGTTAACGTGTCACTTTAACTGTGCACTAAATTACCCATAATGCTTCAGCTACCTGCTCATAGTGGTGCTTGTGAGATGTAAGAATGATGCAGCAGCGCTTTAGTCCTTTATTCTGTCCGGGTTTGTCAGTTCCTTATCTCACTAACTGGAGCGAGTCTCCAGCACAACAGTGTTAAAATCAGTGATATTATTATTATTATTTCAGCCCACATACATGTCTGCCTGCCTTTCTGTCTAACTTATTAATACAAAGAAATAACATTTTATAAAATGATCTTGCGCATTGTTTATGCCAAATACCCTCCCTGTTCGGTAATTGGAGAGTAAATTGTCAAAACTTGCGGTTTTTAATCTGACACACAACTGCTCATAACTTCCCTTTTCCTCAACATTTTGTTTTGTGCTTATGGTGCAGGTTAAACTTGGGGCAAATACCAAAGCACTGGCAAAGTTTCATTAAATTCTGTCCAGACAGTTTTGCGTGATGTTCCGACAAATTCTGTCTGGATATCCAGACAGGAAATGTTCTGTGACTGGTTTCTGGTCCTCCAATGTATGGAACGTGAACACATCCCTGAAAGAGTGAGTTCTGACCGGTGTACAGACAAAACCTTTCTTTTATTTATGTAGACAAACAGTCTCCATGTGTTCCAGGGTGAAGCTTTGCTTTAATGCATATGAAATGTTGTTTCTTGACAACTTTTAAAATTCAAGTCTCTGCTTTAAATCTCAAAACAAATCTTGGCGTGTGTTGGAGACGAGTCACAAGCACTCAGGAAGGAATGCTGAAGGACCGGATTCCCTCTGCAGCACCTAATGGCCTGAGCTGAACAACGGGGGAGACGGATTCCTCTGTTCTTCACTGCAGAAAGATTAAAGATAATTTCTAAGTGTGGCTCGTGTGGGATTGTCCTACTGGACATAAGATTGACACACACAAGTCTCTTTCGCCTAGGATTATTGTCCTATGTTTTTATTTATTTATTTGAGTAAATAATTTTCCTGGAAGTCACTCATGCAGGTCTGTTTTTTTTTTTTTTCCCCTTTTCAAATTCCGGTTAAGGTCGAGTGGACGGAAGACTTCTGCACGTCTCGAGGGATGAATATATTTAAAGCACCATTTGATCTGAAGTCATGATGTGAATATGAATAACTCTGGTGCATGAGATTTTAGCTGTCTGGAGATCTCAGGATCGTTTATTTTAGGGGTCTTAAATATTTCACGGACAGGGAAGCTCCTCTTGTTTTGAGGGCGATGTGATGGCCATGACATTTTGTCAGAAAATGACTAGGTTTGTTTAAAGCAACTAAATCATATAGCAATGTTAATTACGCTGTAATTAACCAAATACTTACACACATTGTCCTATTTTATTATCATTGTAAAGGGCAGAGGCAACTAATGTTACCATCACATCATATGGCGTATACACTTCCACTCAAAAAAGGATCGCCGTTTCAGAAGAGTCAAATTATCGAGCTGCTGTATGCAGTGTTATGATCTGGGGTCGCTTCAGTTGCTCAAGTCTAGACTCAGCAACGTTATGTGGCAATAAACTGAAGTCCGCTGACGACCTGAATGTACTGAATGACCAGGTGATCACATCTATGGAGTTTATCTTCTTCCCTGATGGCACGGCCGTATTCCAGGACTCAAACTCTGAAACAGTGGTTCCGGGAGCACGAGGAAACATTTTCACACATGAACTGTCCACCACACTGTGACCAAAGCTAAAGGTGACTGAGTAAAATCTTAGAATGTGCAACTTTTTCAGTTTATAATTTCATAAAAATTCTGTTTTCCCATGATGAAAGGCAAACAGCAAAATGAAAAACACACACATACGCATTATATATACACTCAGCAACAAAAGAAACGCCCCTTTTTCAGGACTGTGTATTTCAACAATAATGTTGTAAAAATCCAAATAACTTTACAGATCTTC
>JAQQZT010000039.1:31359432-31374870 GCA_030068275.1 Clarias platycephalus
ATATATACAGTACAAAGTCAGATTACTTTTGATTACTAATGTTTGTATATTGCTTATTAAAAGTTATTATCTTACATAGTCTTATTACTTTATTTATTTATTACTTATTTATTTCTTGCAGAGAAATCTTTCTTTTTACGTCACTGCGTATCATGCGGTGTACGGCTGTGTGTGTGTGTGTGTGTGTGTGAAATAAAATGTACATTTTAATATGAATGATATGTATATTCATGAACAGGCTCATTGACATACTAAGCCCCGCCTACATCTCTGTCAGTTGCGTCATTACGTCGCCTGGCTTATTTGCATATTAAGCCCTGCCCACGGCGTGTAGTGGAGCGTGCGCGTCTATCCAGACTGGATTCGCTTAAAGAGAAAAAAGGGAGGACAATAATCCAGCTGACACACACACACACACACACACAGAGTGAGAGAGGAAGGAGACGGAGAAGTTTGTTTTTCCGCCTGACTGGAGTACGGAAGACGATCAGAAGGGGGTCTGAGGCGGGAGAGCTGACGGCGGACACTCGGGATCTGTCCTCCCGCTATGGACGCTTTAAAATCGGCGGGCCGGGCGATAATCCGGAGCCCCAGCATCGCCAAGCAGTCGTGGGCTTCAGGGAGACACAAAAGTGAGTTCAGATCCGGAAACAGGAGCGAGAGAGAGAGATGAGGAGGAGGAATGCAGGGCGGGCTGTGTGTGTGTGTGTGTGTGTGTGTGTGTGTGAGAGAGAGAATTAGGGTGCGAAAGTTTGGTTTCTTTTTCGGTGCGGTGTTTCCAGATCAAACGAACTGTAACAATGTAACAACTTGTAAGAACCTGCCGCGCGCGCGCTACAAGTTACCACTGATGTTTGCTTATTTATTAATGATGATGATAATAATAATAATAATGGAACTTTAAATGCGGTTTGTTTTGAAAGCTTTACCCCCCCACCACCAATCACACTGTTCATCAACAGGATTCAGTTTGTTCTCAGCTGTTTGATAGTGAAAAAGAGAAACTTGTGAGTTAGCCTTGTGTTTGGCTCTTGTGTGACGTCAGAGACACACAGCTGACTGCTTTTTACATCTGAGGTCTTCTGTCAGTGTTATATTCGCAATCCCTCCTCTATAAACACTGCTTTCATACTGATAACTCTATTGTTGTTGTTGTTGTTGTGATATATCTACAACACTCTGTCTGCTCCAGTTCACTTGTCGTGAGGGTTTTTTTTTTCCCCCTCAGGCTTTCCTGCGACTCTCTGCCCGGATTTAATCTGATCCTCACTAATCAGATCAGATGTTTAGGATCTTGAGGTGTGTGTCTCTGTGAGCCTGAGACACTTCCTGTCAGCTTGGGTTTGTTTGGTTTTCCTTCTTTTCGCCACGTCGCTGAAAACGTCCACAGCTGCTGGAGTGAACTCATTCAGCTCCATGGGTGTGTGTAAGTGCACGGCTCGGGCAGTGTGTCAGTGTTGCCAAGCAGTTTTTCAGGGGAACCTAGCAAACACATGCTTGGAAGAAGAAGAAGAAGAAGAAGAAGGGGAGAAAAAAGAAGGCACCAAGTGACGTCATGATTTGCATATACATTGGCTCGATGTGGTTATTTTGCATATCAAACATATGACATGGAAAGGATTGATTTTTTTCATGGAGGCTTGTTGTTATATAATGCGGAGTAATCTTTTTTTTTTCCAAAAGTGGCAGCGGCTCAAGGTCCTAACCCAGCATAGGCAGGGCTTGAACCCCCATCCCTCTGACCAGCACCCGAAAGCTTCACCTGCCTTTTGTTGTCTTTCGACTGCTCCCGTCAAGCGGACCGTCTGATCCGCACGATAACTTGGCACACGTTTTTACACATCCCGGTCCTTCCGCATCTCAGACAGGAAACCTACCACTGAGCCACCAAAGCCCACTTGAAAGCCTCACCTGTCTTTACTTTACTTAATTACATAGCCATACATAAAACCATAGCTTTGTATGATAAAGTAAATGTACTAAAATCAAAGTCTTAACAAAAAGTACAGCCATGTTCAACTCCAGTCTTTTCCATTTGCTACACGATCTGATTATTTATTTATTTATTTATCCTCCAAAATCCGATCTTGAGTATCATACCACTGCCGTGTCTAGTCACCACAAACTATACAGTACCTGTGAAAAGTTTGGACACGTCTTCTAATTCAGTGTTTTGTTTAGTGATTTATTTGATCCATTCTAGAACGATACTGGATTTATTTTCAACGCTATGAAATGACGCATATGGCTCAGTGGACTATTAACCAGAAGGTTCCAGGTTCAAACCCCTCCACACCACCGCCAAGTCGCCACTGTTGGACCCTTGAACAAGGGCCTTAACAGTCAACTGCTCAGATGTATAATGAGATGAAGATGTACTCTATGATGAAACCATCAAGCACCGTGATCAAACTGGCTCTCATGAAGACCTTCTCAGGAAAGCAAGACCAAAACGTACTTCTGCTGCAGAGGAGATGTTCGTTTAGAGTTACCAGACTCGGAAATCACCAATTAACAATCAGCACCTCAGATAAGAACTGTTATGAAGCCTTTACAGATCATGAGTAGCAGACAACATCTCAGTATCAACTGTTCAAAGGAGATTATTGTAAATCTTGGCTTCCTTCAGCATTCATTTACAATGTAAAAGGAAATTACAATTAGGGAAGACCATGGAATTAGAAGGTGTGTCCAAGCTTTTGACTGGTTGCGTGTGTGTGTGTGTATAGTTTGACCTTTTGCCGGTGTTTGCTTGGCCAGTGTTGCTTTGGATTTCCCTTGGAAGTGAGATATCAGATCTTGGATTTACATAATTTCCGATCTCTGTGAGGGAAAACCAACAAATGGACGCCTTTACGCTTATCTTTTGTCAGCAACAGTATAGTCAGTGTTCTAGATTTAAACCCTGCAGTCGATTGCTGCAACCGGTTCAGCCAGGCTTTACACACTCATGGTGCCCCGAGTGAACCTGCTCTCTCAACTTGCATAAAATAAACCCCCTTCAAAAAAAAAAAGCAGCGTAGCCAGAAACCTCACTCGACATTCCCGAAGAATTCCTGACTTCGGAGTGTTAATAATCCCTGACACTGGAGACTCCTTCCTTAAATGCCAGACACGTATCTCTTCACTGCGTTACTATAGCTTTGTCATAGACCCGGTGAGATATTTTAACGAGCGCGTTAATATAATAGTAATTTTGTTTTTGAAGCCAGAACCTCTGTTCGAGCTTCTGTTGATGGAAAATTAATAGAAAAAATCACCACCTTCCAACCAATCAGCTTTGAGCATTCATCAGCATTGTACTTTGGGCTGAAGGCCAGCGAACACCGGTGCTGCTGATTAAACACCGGAAGCGCTAATTAGCTTGGCTGCACTGCTTACTCGCTTTGGAATTTTGTTATCCATGGACGACAGACACAACAGATCAGTGTTGCTAGGCAATGCGCTCTGACCTTCACAGCAGGCCAGTGATTTTTACTGACGGGAGAGGCGCGGACGCGCACGCTCGTCTCAATATGCTATGTTTTTATAATCACCGCTTGAACTCGCAGCCGTCCATCACGAGGGCGAACGTGGCCATGTGTAACCAGCGGGTCAACACCGAGCTGGTAGCTGGCTTGGAAAACACCGCCGTCCCACAGGGATCAGCCGCGGCTTTGATCTTGATGCCTGCGCGAGTGTGTTTTCACATTCCGAACAGAGATGCATTGCTTTAGTCACGCTGCGGCAAGCTTTCACTGAAAACTCCCCACCGTGCCAGGAGCTTAACTGCGCGCCATCCCTTTTGTTTGACTTTGTGAGAGGGAACGCGATGGGTCCTCCGAATGAGCAGCCTGTTGCCAGCACCTGTGGGTCCTATCCCATCTTTCGGTTCGCTTTCTTTCGCCGTTGATAAATGATGCTTGTACTGGTATTGTTCTCAGAACAGATTGTGGAAGAGAAACAGTTTCCACTTCCCCTGTGTATTAACACCTCCGAGAACGATGCTACAGGTGGCCCTATTACAATTCCACAAGGAACTACAGGGAGTAGATTGCAGCTCCTCAGTGTCGTCTTTCCTAGAACAGATGGATGTTTGAGAGATGAGAGATGTCAGGTCTTATTATTTCCCCCTAACTTCAACCATAGAGTTTTGTAACTCCATTTGCATTGAGTTGGTTCTTGCTACAGTGACAGTAGATTGATTAGTGCTGCAACCGATGGAAGTTATTGTTTTTTAGCAAAACATTATGCTAACCCTTGCGCCACCAGGATGTCTTTGCCCCCTCTGGACATGGCTCCACAACTCCTCCAGGGGTGTCCTGTGGTGTCTGGGTGCTCTGGGATGTTGGGACCTTCACCGATTGGAATCGTTTGTCTGGTGCATTTCATTGACGTTCAATCGGATTTAAATCTGGGGTATTTAAATGCCAGATTAACAACTTTTGCCTGTTAAGCCCCATATGTCCAAGCGTAGGGTCAGGTGGTAGCTCAGTGGTTAAGGCTTTGGACTACGATTCAGAAGGTCCCAGGTTCAAATCCCATGACCACCAAGTTGTCTCTGTTGGGCCCTTGAGCAAGGCCCTTAACCCTCAGATGTATAATAAACAAAAAATGTAAGTCGCTCTGGATACAGGCGTCTGCTAAATGCCTAAATGTAAATTTGCGCAGGTTGTGATGCACCGGGTGTTCTGATACCTTTCCATCGTGCCGAGAATAAATTTGGCTTTTCTGTTTCAGGCTGGCATTTGGTCTCTTCGCGCATAGATGATCCTGTCACTAGCATACGCAGCTAAGCATATAATTGACTTTCAATCGACCTGGCGGTGGTGTTGTGATGTGGCTGATCGGCCGCTTGAACAGAATTCTCCGGATTACGAGCAGGAAATCTCCTGCTCCAAACATCCAGCTGTTCCATGCTCCTTTCGACCTGTCCGGACCTGTCGGCTCTTTACCTCGCCGAGGTTTTTCATACAGGAGCGATTCAGCCCTTCGGCACTTACAGTCTCTTACCGCAGCACTGGTGTAAACTCCTAGATTAAAAAACTCGATATTGTAAACCACACGTACATCACCGTTCATTCCCGTCTTCCTGCGCCGTCTCTCCCGCGTCTCGAGAGATCCACCAAACGACTAGTTTGAAAGTCTTGGGTGTTTGTGGTGTTCCAGCCGACAGCGACTTTGCATCAGTCTGCAGAACGCTAGCATGAGTTAGTCAGCTGTGACAGGAAACATTCCACCACAAACAGTTTCACATGTTTAAAAAGTCTTGTGCATGTGTAGGATAAAGAAATCTGACCTCAAGTCTACATTACGTGAGCCGTATCTCAGTCGCGAGTGTGATTTTTTGCAGTTTTAAAATAATTACTTTACAGGTCACAGCGAGCACGCAAGCTGACTTCTGGGTCTCGATCATGGTTTTTTTTTTGTTTTTTTTTTAGTTATGGAGGGACGAAATATGGACATTTTATAAACATTTATCAGGGTATAAGAACATCGTTTTGAGAAACGACTTCCTGCTCCTTGAGATGCTCTATTTTTAGTGCGGCGCTCTCTATTTTCAGCAAAGTGTTTGTTTAACGCTGTGCACTTTTCAGGAATTTATATCCGACTTCATATCAGAGTTACCCCCTGATTCAAAGCGTTCGAATGAATTGAATTAGGAATCTTTTTTCCTTCTTTATAAATAGATGCTTTCACAAACCGGTATGGGGGAGGAAAAAAAAAAAAAAACATCCTCTGCTATTTTTTTTTTCCTTTGCATTTGGTTTGCCAAGATTCCTGTTCCCGTGGCTGCCAGATTCCTGGTTTCTAAACCGTACTGGAGCCACGGGCCATTATCAGGAATGTGAAACCCACTGTAGCATCACGATCCTGACAGCTCGGCACTTCCAGGCTTGTCAGCGGTTCTCCAATCTGCCGCGGTACGATGGCTTTTCCTCTTATTAAATTTTTTGTGTCCGTATTTAGGTGACGTCCTTCAACAACTTCTTGACCTGCGGGGGTGTTTATTTACCGGCGGAGCCTTCGCTCACCCCGTGCAGTATTCATATATTCATTACCTGCGTACTGTCGTGCTCAGTGTTAATCAATAAACCAAATCATCGCAGTTTGATCCAGGCGGCAAGCCTGACTGAAGCATCGCTCGTTCCGGCTGGTAAACTTCACCCATATTAACATATCCAACGTGGTGGTATAGTAACTGCCTCACACGCATTATAATTGCTAGTCAATCATCTACAAGCCGAGGAGGAGGAGAAGGGTCTGTCGAGATCGGAGTCAGAATCAGTGCTTGAGCCGGAGTTGGCGTATTGCAATAGGATTGCCTAAGATGCCTTATTTAGGGAGCTCCTGAATCGTAATCTATATATACATCCTGCGGTTCGACTTGACATCTGTTTGCATCTGACAGAAAAATTCCAAACAGAAACCTTAAGCCTTACCGAGTGTCAGGTGAATCTGTTTTTAGCCCGTAGCCTTACTGTAGCGCGCTGATGTCTGACAGCGTGAGGGGAAAATTCTCGTAACAGATTTATCCTTCATTTAATCTGTCTTGAATGATGTATAATATATGCTTCATCATGGAGCTTGATGGGGTTTAAAAGAAGAGGAACAGGGATCAGCGCCACTGGAGCAGAAAGGGCTACGGGCAATTTGGCAGTGTTGGGACTTGAACCCCCAACCTTTTGGTCAGAAACCCAATAACCTACAGCCTTAACCGGTTGATCCACCACTGCCTTGACCATATTGTTCTTGCAAGAGCAGCTGATCTTCTTCTTCAAGTCTTAACCCATAAGAGCCCAGGGACATTTCTCCTTTGATGGACATGACGGTGGATACACTGTAACACAGACCAAATAGACCACACAGAAAGACATCACATGGCTTTTTCTCTGACAGTTTTATATAAACTTGTTCAAGACATGCAGCCAGAACAGGTCAAATATCGCGAAATCGCGAAATCGCGAAATAGGATTAAACTGACTGTACTTTCAGTAAGTTAAAAAATAGCCTCGCTCAGTCATATGTGCTTCCTGGGCGCATCATTATCATAATCATTTTGGAAATGATGTCATGGGTACACTTATTTATCAGATTGTCATACGATGTTGGATGTTGATGTTGATTAGATGTCACTTGGGGACTTCATGAGTTAAAGCTGAATAAGGAACTTTCCAGACCGTCTTTGTGGAAGCGTCCGACTGTAACGTCCCTTTCGTAGAAACGATGGAGCCAAACTCCAAGTGAGAATTCGTCCTTGTGGGATTCGTTCAATCCCTTTGTCATGCTAATCAGAACAATGAGGACTTGATTGCCATCAACCTGCTTTGTTCAAATCTCCTTTTTTTTTTTTTTTTGAGATACACACATACAGTAGCTCTTAGATACACACATTCCAGATGGGACTTCGTCGGGTCTTGTGTCTTGACTTGGTGCCGTTTTCAAACGGAGAAAGCCGCACAAAAGAAGGCGACGTTTTAGCCTTTCTCACGCAAGGATTTAGTGCTGGAAGCAAACATTACAACGACCCACAGCATCTTTATGAACGTGAAAATACACAACACTATGCGCTTGAAAAAATATGCATGCTTGCATTTTTTCGTACCACTGCTAAAAAAAACAAAAGTAGTGTCCCCTCTCATCTCACTACGTTTTACTCACCAGTGGCTGCCGAGATTCCCGTTCTAATGACTGCCAGATCCTGAGATTTTCTGCGGTGATGGAGCCACGGTATTGTTCGGAACCCAACCTCGTGAACACTGAGGTTTTATATTATTTTTAGGCGGAAGATTTCATGCAGAAAAGCGCAGCAAGGTCAGCATCCTAACCATAAATAGGAGGTTGGTTTAAATAATTGTCGACCACGTTGCGAACATCGTGCAGTGTTGTACAATGGAGCTGAGATCTACTTGGGATAGCGTAAAAAAAAAAGAAAAAGAAAAGTTAATAAAACACTTCTGTACCCCTTATCCTTTAAAGGGTTGCAGGAAGCCTGTATCCTATCCCAGGAAACACTCAGGCCGGAGTGCCAATCCGTTGCACGGCACACATGTACAGACACTCCCTCATTCACAACCAATTGTGGAACACCAATTAGCTTAATCTTCATGTCTTTGGACCGTGGCAGGAAACCGGAGTACCCGAAGGAAACCCACCAACCACGGGGAGAACATGCAAACTCAGTGGGACTCGAACCCGAACCCTGGGAATGCAAAGCCACAGTGATAACCACTACACTACTGTTCTGGCATTGTAATGCGTTTTTTTTTGTTTTTTTTTAATGTCTTTCGTCAACATACAACATACATAAACTCCATCTCGTATGAGAATTTACGTTAAATCTTTTTCGTAACTCATGAGTCCTTTTTGTACAGTATATAGTGTGTGTACAGTGGGTGAATCGTCTAAAATGAACCGCTAGCATCTGGCAAAACCAACTGTAGAGCTTTTTCCTTCTTTTAGTAACGCGTAATTAAAGGTTAGGCTTCGGTGCCGCTTGTTCAGCACCCTATAAGAAACCACACACTTGGCGCACACCTTCTCATACGCTGTAATTTAGTCAGAAGCAGCTTTTAGTCTAACGCCGGATCAAAACCTTTATCTAGTTACTGCTGTTTTTGTCTTCTCATGACCTGCTTTTATGACCCAGCAGACGTAAGTTTAATGAGTATCTTTATACTCATGATGTGTGTTTATATATATTTGTTACAGAGGCTGAAGTTACACCTACAGTAGCTCCAACACGTATTCGATACGGAGTCATTATACTGTGTAGATAAAGAAAGTTTATAGACTACTTTTCTCCTCTTCTTTCTAGGACCTCGTACGCTTCTCTTTTTTTCTTCTTCTGTCTTGTACGACTGTGTTTGGATTTCATGCTCGGTGGAGATTGTTTCCAGCTGTACCCTGTGAAATTTACGATCTGCTGCCGCTTTCTTTGATACTTCAGTGGCTAATACGGGCCAGTGTGTGTGTGTGTGTAGAGTGCAGATTGCAATCCAGGGTCAGGGAGAGATTTAAGAAAGGTAGAAAGCCCTCCAGACGATCTCTACTGATCGCATTTAACTTTCTATATTGAGGTCGTTCGTGCAGACCCGGACTATATTTGGCCGAAGCGCTGAAATCAGAGATCGGTTAAATTATTTAAGTGTTTTAAAGTGCACGCCGTGATTTGATTTCTTTTTGAAATAAAGTAATAGAAGGACATATCCTTATACATAAAAGTCTCTGTTTATTTCAATAACAGAAAAATAGTTTATATAGAGTTATATAGTTTTAGTATAGTTTTCCAGGTAATATGTAATATCAGTATATGTAATAACATATAATATGTAATAACTGTAAAACTATACTAAACTATATATATAATTTTATCATTACTTTTTCTGAACCCTTCAGTGGTTCTGCTGTTTTAAGCCCTGAAGCAATACAAGTTGTCCAGTCGGGACGGTTTCCATTAAAGGATAGGAAGATTATTTATAGAAGTCTTTACGCAAACATATCTGCTTCGTCTCATGCCTCCGTCAACCTCTTCTGTGCCTCATCAAAATCTCTGTTATATATCAGTAGGGAAGGGAATCACCAGGGAACAGACGATACGACACTATCACGATCCCCCGATGCCGATTGGATTTGTAGTGCGATTCTGTAAATATCACAATTTTCTAACAATATTTCTTTTTCTTTTTCCTTTTTTGATTTTGTCATAAAAAATGCTGTCCTGTCTGCCAAGGTGTGAATAGTTTAGAGTGCACCACCTGTAGGCTCGTAGAGGAACTGCAACCTTTTACCACCTCAAATGATAACTTATTTCAATTAAAAAATAATTTTCAAATATTTATTTTGGACTCCAAAAATAAATCGCCATACCTCACTGAATCAAGTTTTTCCCCACATCTCTAGTACACAGCAACATGTATGTAAGGAGTAAGTGTCTGATTGATTTAGACATCACGTACACCGATCTCCGGTTCAGAGCTGATGAATTCTCAAAGCCAGTTGGCCAGAGTTTGTTTGATTCGTTTTCAGCGAAGACGGGCTGCACCGAGAGTAGTTTGAATGTTTTTCTACAAAAATTGGAAACAGGAGGGCTTTTCCAATTCTGAAATTCCCACTCTAGTGTCTATTACTGTGTGAAACACACACACACACACACACACACACATACACGAACATTTAATTGTTATCTTTGAACATGGACTTGTGTAATTCAAGATGTTTCACTGAAATCATTACATGGAGAGGAGAGCAAGAAGACGGCAATAAAGTGATGTCATCAGCATGGGACGATGAGACAGTATTTCGGGAAACGCAATTAAGGTCCTGGTGCTTTGGGAATCACATTTCAGGAATGATTTCTCTCGAAGACATGAGAGCTAACATCGAGGCAAGACAGGAAGATGTTTTTACAGAATTTATCAGAATGAATCTGACCACCGACTTTAATTCACGCCTCCTAATTAAATTGAATCGAATCAGATTTAACAGGTTACTCTGGGTTTATCCTGAAAGGTTTTGTCTGGATGCTTTTTTTGGTATCTGACACCCCGAAAACTCCACTGTTTTATCTGTTGCATTTACTGTTTCCAGAGGAAGTGTGATTTCTCTTTAACAAATGGCTAAAGAGGACCTTTTAAGTATGCTGTACATTTGTGGGTTTTAAACATGTTGCTGGTGGTTGAAACTAGGAGCCACAGAAAAACACCGCTGCTATCACGCAGGGCTCTTCAAAAGCACGTTTAGGGCTGTAATAATGTAAAAATAAACTAGTTGATGGATGAAAAGTTATTTTCTATAACTATACATTTCTATAGTAAGTTATAGTATAACTATATACATTCTATATAGAAAGTTATGATATAACTATACATTTTATATAGTAATTTATAGTATATCTATGTACACTTTATAGTTATACTATAACTTACTATATAAAGTGTATATAGGTATAGTATAACTATATACACTTTATATAGTAAGTTATAGTATTACTATATACACTTCATATAGTAAGTTATAGTATAACTATATACCTTCTACTGTATATTGTATAACTTACTGTACTATATATAAAGTGTATATATATTAATTTATAATATAACTATATACATTTTATATAGTAATTAATAGTAGAACTATATACCTTCTACTGTATATTGTAAGTTATAGTATAACTATATACACCTTATATAATAAGTTATAGTATAACTATATACATTCTATATAGAAAGTTATGATATAACTATACATTTTATATAGTAATTTATAGTATATCTATGTACACTTTATAGTTATACTATAACTTACTATATAAAGTGTATATAGGTATAGTATAACTATATACACTTTATATAGTAAGTTATAGTATTACTATATACACTTCATATAGTAAGTTATAGTATAACTATATACCTTCTACTGTATATTGTATAACTTACTGTACTATATATAAAGTGTATATATATTAATTTATAATATAACTATATACATTTTATATAGTAATTAATAGTAGAACTATATACCTTCTACTGTATATTGTAAGTTATAGTATAACTATATACGCCTTATATAATAAGTTACAGTATAACTAGATACTGTCTATATTGTAAGTTATTGTATAACTATATACATTTGGTATAGTGAGAGGACATCAGGCCACACTGCGCCCCTGAGTTGGTAATTATTTTCCTGTAACAGCACTAGCATGTCCACAATCTTGCTTTTTCCTGAACACATAAATGTCGACGGTGCAGAATTTCTGGCGGGGCGCTGGAGCCGGATTAGTCCCCAAAGGTCTTCAGTCAAGCTCGTGCTGTGTTCAGTGCCGAGGCCGGTTTGTGCCCTGTCACGTCGAGTCTGAAAGACACACCCAAATAACTGCAAGTCATTCCGAGTCATACTCTGTGAAGATACATGGTGTGTGTTACATGTCGTATCCATTGTATGTTCACGCCGCAGGTCTACCTGCATCCTTGCCGGTCTGTCTGAAATATTACGCTCTGGCATTTAATTAATTGTAATTTGTAGTTTTTCATTTATTAAATAACGCCACATTACTGTAGTAATCAGTGTTTAATCCCATCAGAGAGGTGGAGGTAACGTTGTCTGGAACGTTTTTACAAAGAAAGTGACGACAAAGCCATGGTCACTTTACAGTAGAATGTCAGTTTAATCAAGATGAGTACTGTATGATGATGATTAACGTTTGATCCTTAGCCGAGGGCTTTTCTTGGTTATGTTTACGTTGTCGGCCTGAAGTGACCCAATGCAGATTAAAATTTTTTACCGTAATGTGACACAGATTTTTTTTACCGTTGTTTTCTGATCAGACCTGAGTCACTTTTGAATGACGTGAGTGAGGACAGTCAGATCAGAATTCATGTGACTTGGGCGCTGATGTCAACATTCAGCACCCGCAGTGCAGGGATTTCATAGCAGTGCTAATAATAGCTGCTCAAACAGCTAAACCTAGCCGTCTGGCTTTCATCCTTCTTCTGGACTTCAACAAATACAGCCAACTAACCGCTTGCTATCCTCAAGAGCAAAACCCCATGAATATATATTTTAAATTATTGAGCAATCGCACAAATATGACGTGTTTTAATTCAGATAATGTGAACAAAGGCATATCGATGATGCGATCACTTTACAGTCAGATACGCCTTTTTTTTTTTTTTTTTTTTTTTTTGAGAGTGTGTCGGGGTTTTGAGTCGAATAATTGATTCAAAAGTTAATGAAAAAGTATTTCGGTAAACCAACATTGTTAAATAGTCTTAAATGACCAACTTCCTTAAAGCTCTATTGACCGACTTTTTTACTTTTATTCACAAATTGCGCACACAATCAAATATCGTTTAGCAAGATTAGCTTCTCTTCTTCTTTTGAATTTATGTACAAAAGGTGCATTGCTGCCACCTACTGGACTGGAGCATGAATCAAAATAAATAACAGTAAATATTTTTTAATAGGCTTTTAAATCAGTTTCGTATTAGTTTTTATGTAAGACTAAACGAGTGTGTTAATACAAAAAGGAATGTACGGGTATGAGATTTCAACTGCATTGTGGAATAAAAAGCATTACAGGCTTTTATTTACGTAAATAAATAAAAAATTTCATAAGAGGAATAAAACTCTGTTTCATATCTGCTTCAAGGTGCAGTAACTCTCTCGCATCACACCACACTGTTGTTGATTATTTTCCTCTTCTGAGCACCTGTGTGTGTGTGTGTAAAACACATGTAATTTGATTTGATACGCCAAAGAATTCTCATATTTGTAAAGCAGAATTTTTTTTTTTTTTTTTTAATGAGGTCAAGGTCAGGATTAGAGGTACTTATCCACAGTACCGCGCAGCTTAATGGGAAAGCCTGACAGATAGTAATACAAGACGGTGTGTGTGTGCGCGGTATCAAGTTGTGCCGAGCTGAAAGTAGCATTGTGTGCAGAGCGGGTGGAAGACGGAGATATGCAGGTGGGCTGATGGCCACACACAATGCCCCATTCAGCGTCTGCCGTCATTCCTGCGCTCGGCCTCGCTCTCGTCTGTCACTCGCTCTCGCGGTTTCCTCCTCTTTCTGCGGTCGCTGACCTTGTGTGTGTTGGGCGGGGGGGTTGGTGTTTGGGAGAAGTCGGATTACGCTTCCCGGATCCGCGCCGCTTCGGGCTGAGTGGTTTCATCGAGCAGGGGACGTTCCTCTATCGGAGACATTGTTTGTCACGAGAGACGCGCAGGAAGGACGAGGCGTAGTTTGTTAGTTTTAGACAATAGTTCAGATTCGGGACTCGGAGATCTGTTTGTTTTTAGTTTTTGTGTGTGTAGTAAATTGACTCACACTGCCAATAACCCCCTGATTCACTAAAACACATTACACACACACACACACACACACACACCATGTGATGAGCATTGCTTTATTATTTTGGCACAGTGTCCATTTTATTTGTCTGTAATGCAGTTAGTGAGTCGTCACTAGTGTAATCGGTTCTTCTAGTGTGTGTGTGTGTGTGTTGTCTTGAGTAGGATTTCCTCTATAAACTAATTTGCCTCCTCTCACAGCCAGCTGTTTGTGTGTGTGTGTTTCTTCAGGGATTTGAAGAAAGCACCTGCTCCCATCCACCTGGCCTCTCCGGGTTTAATAGCTTATGTGTGTGTGTGTGTGTGTGTGTGTGCGCACGCAAGTCTTCATCTGACCTGTTGACTGATACACACCCACTGAGATGAGAGAAAAAAAAGAAATATTGCTCAGAACAACAGGCAGTTGTTTGGCCTTCTTGATTTCGCCGTGATTCCTCTGACTCGGTTCAGCGACTCGAAAGAGCCTCACGTCCAGCAGCACGCCCTCGGTTTCACATGATAGCACTTCACCTTGTACACACAGAGAAACACAGAAGGAGAGGGGGCGCAACGCTTTCGTTTCCCACCTGATCCCGGCTTTCAGGGCCGCCCCAGGGAGGGACTTTGATGTCTGAGGATGAGGCTCGGGTAAAGGAAACAGATAAATCCTGCGATTGATCTCCGTTCTCTTTCTTGCCGTTCGGTCAGGCGTTTGATCTTAAAAGCTTGAATGAATGAATGAATGAATGAATGAATGACATACGTTTGTTTGTTCTTATTCAATCAAGTAAAGTCTGATGAGCAGAGAGATCCAGTTTCATCATCTGATGTTCAGCGAACCAGATTTTCTTTTGATAATAAACATGTTTTTTTTTTTTTTTAACGATTAGTCAACATCCTTTGATCAAAAGTAAAACATAATCCAAGTGAAGATTTGTTCACCTCTGATCATGACTTTTAAGATACAGTAAACATGTAACTTCTGCACATTTCAAAGTGCATACTTAAAAACAAATCAAAAACTAAACTGTGATCTCATGTCGTGTTTCCCGGCGTCGCTCACGTCTCGCTTCTGCTTTTAGATTCGCTCGCGTTATTTTTAGTCTCCTTAAGACATGTGCTTTATGAGGCTGATAAATACCAAGAAACTGCCAGGCTACTCTTCACGCGTCATTGCTTTTAAAAGGTCAAAAGGACGACAGGAGCTCACACGGTCAGAACGCGAAAATAACCCGCTTTCTGAGAAAACGCTTGTTTATCTTTGAAAGTGTGCAGCAGGTGAAAGCGTTTCGTAGGTCAGCCGGCGTGAATCCGACCTTCCCGTGAGCTCTCGTAAAGAGAAGCTTTTTATTTTGCACTTGGGAAAGAACGAAATGAGGGAAATATGGTATCTTTACAGAGGTTAAAGTCGACTTTGTAGCTCTGTCATTGTTGCGGTGAATCAAATAAAAATGTTTCGCGTTTTCACCGTCAAGTGCGAATTTATCGGTGGGTGGAATCATTGTACTTATTTCATGGTCGTAGGACCAATAGACAACAGTGTGTGTGTAGTGATGGAAAGTTTGAATCATTTTAGTGACTCGGTTCTTTGAATCTCGTTCATCAAAATGAACGAATCTTTTTTT
>JAQQZT010000039.1:31415196-31428644 GCA_030068275.1 Clarias platycephalus
ACGTCTCATTGGGATGGGACCAGAGCATACTACTTCATCGGACATCGCCTTCGCTAGTTTAAACACCTCTGTAAAGTCATTTGGGCTGTCCGCATCATCAGATGTGTCTTCTTGTTCAGGATCGTACTCCACCGCATCCTCAGACACGCCCTCCTCAATGTCACTTTGCTCTCTGTCCTCAATATCATTTTTAAGATCAAAGATATGGTTAATAACCTACAATAATAGACACTGAAATTCTTGCTTATGTTGAAATAGACTGCTGCTACTGCAGAATAAATCTGATAACACAAATGAGCCTTATTTGTAGATAGCAATGTTCAGAGAAGTCTGTACTTATAGTTTATTTAGGCTTTTGGCAGACACTACACCACAAAAATGATTGAAAGTATCAATATTATGCTAAAAAAGTTGTGATCCCATGGAGTTAGGCATCCTCATGGAAGACAGGGTGGGTGTGGAAGGGGGTAAGCTGTGTGCATGTAGTGTGGGTAACTGAGCAAAATTTAATTTACAGAGCAGCCCACAACTTTTATACAATGCATGGATGCATATGACAGTCAATATTCTTTGTGGGTCATATTTCGATAGTTTTTAAGACCTTCAGAACTTACTAAAATGGTGACAATTTTTTTTGTTGTGTTAAAATAGAGGACATCAAGTCTTGTCCCTGTATAAAAAGGAAATAGTGTTGTTGTTTTTTTAAACTTGAATATTTTTGAATCATTGAAACTTGAAAGCAGCTCAAAGTTGACCCTAACACAATATATGGATTATTTGATCTCCATTCATGATTTTTCTGAAACATTTCTTCCATAAAGTTCATGGTCCAGCGCTATCCTTCCATGTTTTGGTAATGTTTTGAAGGGTTCTTCACCCAGTCCCATTTAATTCCAAATTTCCTTTGTTGTTTTCTTGATGCAGCCCAATAATTTGACCCTTCTGACACTGTGATTTTCCACTTTTCCCCAAATACCGCATGTACACTATATGGCCAAAAGTTGGAAGCATTCCTTTGTATAGAATGTCTTTGCGTGCTGTAATATTACAATTTCCCTTCCTTTGAATGAAGGGGCTCAACATTATTCAAGCATGCATGCACATATCAAGGTCCGTGGTCACATGATTCACCAAGGTTAAAGTGAAAAAAGAGAGGTTTATTATTAAGCCCAAATGGGACTCAAAAAGCATACACGGTGGTGATTGGCGGGTTGTCCACAAATTTATGGCCATACAGTGTGTGTGGATGAATCTGAATTGCTCCTAAATGTGTGCTGGGGTGAGTATGGTTACCTTGGTGACTTTGATGTACTTGAAATACGCTGCAGTTCTACTGTGAACCTGACTGGAATATAGTATTTAAGATGTGCAAATAAATAACTGAAATAATCTCTCTGTCTCGCTCTCTCACACACACATTGTCACTCACTCACTCATCATCTCAGCTCAGGGGTGACCTGGAACTTTGTTGATACTACCAGAACTTTGTTGATACTACCAGAGACTTGGGGCAAAAGCGTGATACAGCCAGGACGAGGTGGCGTTAAATGAAGCACACACACACACACACACACACACACACTCAATTTGACGAACAATCTGCGAATGCCAATGGGAGCAAATTAAAATACCACCATGCAAACTCCATGCACACAGTCCGGAGGTGGGAATCGAACCTGGATCCTGGAGGTGCAAGACGACAGTGCTAAGCACTAACCCTGGACGGGGTGCCAATCCATCGCAGATAAACGCACACACACACACACACATATATATATATATACTGTATATATACACACACACACACACACACACATATACTCACTCATTTACACACTATAGGCAATTTGGGAACGACAATTAGCCTAATCTGCATGTCTTTGGATTGTGAGAGGAAACCGGAGTACCCAGAGGAAACCCACGAAGCACAGGGTGAACATGGGGCTGGTGGGTTTTGCAATGCCCAAAATCATAGTGCCTATGCCTAATAATGTGGCCATACATCTCAAACAAATCTCTATCTTCTACACACTGCACTGCATTTTGTAAAAAAATAAAATAAAATAAAAAATAAAACAGATATTCATACAACGTGACCTTGCGAATGCCCGTGCACGGACAGCACGCGCAATACGAATCAGCCAATCACAGAGCGCGCTCTGTGCGCCAAAACCTATAAATAGTCAGATATTTAAACTTGGGTCTTGACGGTTCCGATGTAACGGTCGAAGAAGCGGTTAGTGTGTGCACGTTCAAGGTCGGTGAGTTTTACAACACACAGTCTTACTAAACCTGAACCGGAATAAACAACATTTAATTCTTTTATTTTTTTTATTTATTATTAATTGTGTCCTTAACTAGCTTGCTAGCATAGATTGTATATAAGAATCTCTTTAAATGTTTAAAATCCATGGACACCAGTGCCAAAGGAAGACGTGTCAACTGTTAACACTTAGTTTACCAATTTTATTTCGCTAAAAGAAAAAATCTTCCCGAGTTTGAAAACATTATTATATAAACGAGTATTTTACATTGAGTGAAACAGCGCCCCCCTTAATTGTTAGGTTGTGAATGTGCGGTAACACACGGTATTGCAGGCTAATGTCGTGTACGCTATATGGCCAAAAGTATTTGTAAAGCTTAAACCTAATAATTATTGAATTCAGGTGTTTCAATCAGGCCCCTTATCTCCAGGGAAGGTATTTGTATACAATGCCTTTGCAAGTTTGGACAAATACTTTTAGTTTACCGTTTTCAGTACCTGAACTATAACAATCGGCTTTTATTTTTTTCTTTCCAAGGTCCACCACTCCGACATACAACTATCGCAGTATATTTCTGTTTCATAATGGCAAACAGAAATCAACCAATCAAGGCTGCTTCCTCTAAACGTGCCTCAAAGAAGCCGAGAAGTGTCCCACATTTGAAGCCCCTGTCCATTTATTCTCGCAAGGTCTTTTATAAAGCCACCAATTCCAGTAGTCCATCTTGGAGTCCTGACTGTCCCTCCTGGAGCTGGAAAGTTGGATTAAGTAACATCAGGACGTCTGTTGGACAAAAGAGGCGATTGAATGTTTCGTGCCTTGATGAGACGGATGAGACACCGCCGAAAAAACCCTGCCTAGTTTCCTCAGATTCAGGATGTGTTTTAGATTCCTTTAATACTTTTCAAGACGTGAACCCTGTGTCCTTACAGTCTTCCACTGTAGTATATGATGAGATTAAAAGGGTAGAAAAATCTCTAACTGATCAGAAATCATTAGACCTGGGCTGGGTTGATGGGAGTGATAAAATGTATGTTCACTCGAGCAGCCCGGTGTTTGTACAAAGTGAAGACAGTGCGAATGGTTTTGCGTTTGATTATGATGTGGAAGAGATCATGTGTCTGAGCCCAATTGACCGTGCTGATATTGGCATTGGTGGTCTGGAGGATTTCAGTCAGAGCGCTCATACTTATCACGAGGAGTCAGAGGGACACAGCTCGTGGTATAACTCGGGACAAAAACAAGAGAGGGAGTCAAAGGCCACGGTGGAAAGTAAGATCACCAAAAGCGATGAGGTGTGTTTTATAAAGCCAAATAAAGTTACTGTACCAAAGTTGTCACGTGACAAAACGCAACCAGTGTCCACACCAATCATGTCCACCCCTTTAAGCAAATATAAGGAGCTTGTTAAGCGACCTTCGAGACTATACTTGGACAAAGAGAACTGGTCCTCACCTTCAGGACTCTGCAAGCAGAAAGCAGATGGTGGGATTCAACTGAAGTTCAGTGAGAAAACGGACGCTGCAGACAGCTTCAGGAGCACGCTGCCTCTTCAGGTTCATTTATGACACACACAACGCTTAAGATTGCCATGTTCAACATATAAGATATTTTTAAAGATTATTATAAAGGCGTACAGAAAAGTTTCTTTTTTTTAAGAAGACTCCAATGATTCAGAAACTTCTGCACACTTCAGTAGCTGTATCTCCTCTTTAGGTGAAGTCAAATGTGAAAACCGTCAAGGCAACCGCATGTCCACAGCCAGAGAAGACAGCAGCATCTGGGAGCCAGAGAAGTTTATTCATAGATGTTCCAAGGTACTTTATGCTCTGTAAATCTATTTATTTTAAATATGTATGGAGTAATTCTGTATACTTCTGCATGACCGATTAGTATGGATGACAAAAACAGACCTGATTAACTCTCCAAAAACTTTGTTTTCTAAACCTGTTTGGGTTTCAATTTCAAATAAGTACAGTATTGTGTACTAAATACCTGGAAATCAGAAGTTTCTATTTTTTTAACCAGTAGGGGGAGTGCTGATGCTGTGTGTAACGATCATTTCCTCCCCAGCAGTTCTAAGCTTCTCTTCGATAGATTATTGGCTCTGACATGGAATGGTGTTTGAAAGCTTTCTGCCATCGTTAGCCTCTCCTGTTAGTGTCCCGGTTCAAAGACTTTAATTATTTTGCTTTAAGTGTAGTGTGTACTAGACCTGGGTCATATGACATTGGTCTTGCACTGAGGATTTATTTATTTATTCCTTTATTTATTTATTTGAGCACAACACTAAAACGAAACTAATAATTTATTGGTTTCTGTTTGAGCGATGATATTCATACAAGATATGATATAATATAATATACTGACAAGTTTTTGATCCCCGGTCATCACACCTATTTGAGTCATTAACTTGGAAGCACACCATTTTAAAGAATATCGTTGTACACGTTTGTTACAATTTCCGTTCATTACAATCTTCCGTTTCAGACCTACTGTAGATCTAGGGCTGGGCAATATGGCAAAAATGATTACCACAATAATATTTTTCATATCAGTCAGTATCAATGGCTATTGATCCTTTTTAATTAGCAATTTCCAAGGCTGCTGTTTAAATAAACACCAGAACATAAAGGTTTAATCAAACTACCCTATTTTTTTTTTTTTTTTTTTTTTTTTCCCCCCAAGGCACACAAGGATGGAAATGTTCTCAAATTATGATATCTCATCTTAAAAATAAATAAGGATAATGAAATGATCACATTAAATAAAGAAAGCGAGTAAAGTCAACTGGTACATTTACCTAACCTCAATAGAGAAGATGTGACAAATATTAGCAATATAAAACTTTTTACTCAGTAAATACAATGTTAAGTGACCTGTGTAAATTTTTTGTAAAATTATTATATATATATATATATATATTATTTTTATAATCTGTTTATTATAAATATCCTTGCGTCTCCAATCGCCCCATCCGATCTAATTTTTTTTTTTATTTTTATTATTATTGAGGAAGTGTCTATCACAGCATATATCTTTATTGCTCTAAAAGCCAATCCCACCTCGATCCTTCTCTGTGGAGAGTATGACAATATGACAATGGATAGATGCATATATTAATAAATGAAACATTTATTAACAAGTGAGTTGTGCAGTATGTAAACAAAAATATGCATGACAATGCCTCTGTGCACAAAGCAAGTCTCCTCAAGGCATGGTTTATCCAGATTGATGGAGCTCACATTTCCTGCACAGAGCCCTGACCTTAGCCCCACTTAACACCTTTGGGATAAACTGGAATGCAAATTTGTGCCCCTGATAGGTGGAGGGTAACTATAAGATAAAAGGGGTACTGGAGAATGAGTGTGAGCGAGTTGGCTATATAGTGTATTTTTGACGCCTCAAGTTTGAGTGCTTTTTTTAACCTGAATGCAAGTTTAGTAGGATTATCAAGTTGCTTTTTCTGTCCTTTTAACAGCAGCTCTTAATATATTTTTTCCCCTCTTTTCATAGTAACCTTTGCAGAAGATTGTTGACTACAGTGTTGCACAATTTATAGTTTAAAATTTAATAACTAACAAATTGCATTGATGTTTTGTTGCATATAATAGGGGCTTAATTACTAATCAAATAAAAACATATCAAATCATAATATAACTAGGTCATAAGTTTTGATTTGTCTTCTTGGATGTCAACCTTGTTTAACTTATCCATTTTGTGTGGCTTGCAGACCTGTGGTGTTATACAGAGAGGAGGACTGGGAGAAGGAGAAGAAGGTCTATGTGGAGTCGGTGAAGAGACACATGACCGATAACATGCAAAACGGTAAGATTTCGATTGTTTTTACTGCCATAACATAGAAACATCACCACTAGGCTTATTGTTGTAACTTGAATCAGCAATCAGAGATAAACAGCATTTGTAGTCATATAATTTTTTATTAGTGATTTTATTAGTGATTTTGTCTGTAGATAAGCCCATGCTGACGTGTTTTCTCTCCTGGTGTCCTGACAGGCGTAATGTCAGAGCTGTTTCACCTCATGGACACCGTAGCCAATCGGGAAAGAGGACTTGATGGGAGAAAGTGGCAGCACCCTTCTGACCTCACCAAAAGGTATGCTGGCACTATAAGAGGCAAAGGTTAGATTGACTGGTATGTAGGTGATCAAACATAAAACCAAAAAAAAAAGCACTGTGGGGTTCAGAACTTAATTATATAAGTATATGTCTAAAATATGAATCGCATAAATATGGTCATAAATAAAATCCTATGTTTAAAGTAGGGCAATTTAACGATCCACTGAGCCTATTTAATCGTCAACTTTGTGACTTATTTATCTATTTATTTATTTATTTATTGACATTTTTGATTGTATGTTATACAGTGTAATATATAACGTCTTTTATTCCTACAGAAATTACCGGTCGCGTCCCCACGGCCGTTTTTTTTCACTGGGTGATTGGGTGAATTTGAATTGCCCCAACTATCGTCGCTTCAATAAAGTGCCATAGATTTCTGCAGCAAAGCAAACATCAGAAGACGTCAGATTCTCTCCCCAAAAGTTTTCCTTCCGATGCTGAATTGTTTTTCAATTCATTGTCACTTGCACTTATCTTTGACACTTCTTTGCTGTGGATTTTATTTTTTATTTTATTGTCATTTTTATTTTGTTTTTTGTTTTTCTTTCCTTTTTTTGTGTTTGTGTGAAATGTAATTGTTTGTGATTTGAGCACAAGCAGTATTGTCCTGAGTAATGGAGTGAATCATCGATTTCTCTTCCTTTCTCCTTTAATGTGAGCTGATTATTTTGAACCCTCTCCCCTAAAGGAAGCTCCTCTAACACAGATTATGACTTAATCCAAAACCGACAAATACAGTCCAGAACCTGCACTCTTGGACTTGTATGTGTGTGTGTGCCCTTGGACTTTTGATTCTGAATTTTTCTTTTTGTGCCTTTTCTGGTTCCTGAATATATATGTTTGTGTGTTGAAATTGCAGGTTTGTTTCTGTATATTGTGACTGTTTTAGGCACTTTTTGTACCAAAATTTAATTATACAAAATCTGTGTGAGCTCCTCTCAAAGCTGTTGCTCATAAGAGGTTTTTTCTCCTTGTATGATGGTTCTTGTTCTTTGCACTACTAATAAAAATAAAAAAAATATTCAGGCTAGCAAAACCAATCTTGTTTTTTTTTTTTTTGTTCCCCCCCCCCCCCCTTTCTTTCCTTTCTTTTGGTCATTAGTATTGTTTGTAATACTGCATCTGGACTTTTATTTTGCCAACCCAGTAAAGTCAGCAGGCAGGTGGAAATGAAGCTTGTAGTACAAAGAGAGGCCATGGCCATTAGCCTGGTAATGTATTGGAGTGCTGGAGTCTCAGCAAATGTTTTATCTTTATAGAGCCAACTATTTAAGCAAACGTTATTAAAAAAAAAAGAAACGTTAACTGCTGAAGTTATCAGGATTGGTTAAAATTCCTTTTTAATTAAACAACTGATTCAAACCACGATTCCGTGACATAAAGGCCTTCAAGGATGTCCCCAGAATCAGAGTTAAAATAATTTGCTGAATTGCACTCTTTGCTAACTTGAATTATTTTTACCTAATAATTCTATTGTAAGTGAAATGGATATTTCAGTTTTGGCTACATTTCACACACAATTTAAAACATAATTTAGCAAACAATGTATTATGTTCAAGAAAGAGAACTTTAGAACTCTGCCAGCTGAAGTTTATGTTCACACAAGTGTCATTTATTTACAAATTGCTTTGTTGCATATTTCTTGAATCACAACCTATAATCTTAGCCCACATCGAAAAAGCAGGCTTTAGCTCCATATTTTTCAAATATGGAGCTGGTGTCAAAGTGCCAGCTCCAAGGTCATTTGCCAAAGTTGGGGTGGAAGAGGTTGAGTAGCCATGTAGCGTATCAGGAAGAATCAATGCATGTACAGTATTTAGAAACTAAGTGCTTTAAATAACAATCATAACCATTTAAAGTGCACAAAAAACTAATGTCTATTTAAAGTTTGCATCATTAAAATAAAATAAGAGGGTTTTTTTTTTTATCTTAAAATACAGAGATAAAATGTAATTGTGAACCCCTGTACATTCAAGAACTTCATTGGTCATTGAAAATGAAAAATTACAGAAATTTTGCTCAATACCGTAAGCCTTCAAAATTCTTCACTGACTGATAACCTGGGGAAAAAAAATACAAAAATATAAATTTAAAAAAATGTAGTCCAGGAATGTTGGATGTTGAATTTTACTGTAGTAACCCAGTTTACGATACATTGGATTTTAATCCTCAGTAATTAAAAAAGGTCTCAACTCTATCTATCTCTCTCTCTCTCTCTCTCTGGCATTTGACTCTGACCCAAATTAAGCCTTAGGCTTTTGCTACAGTACAAGTCAAATAAAGTCTTCCATTGATTTATTTTAATCAAGTGGCTCAAAACTTTGTGGCTGTGCTGGGGTCTGTCGACGAGCTTGGTGCTTCTGTTTTAAGGACGTTGTTTGTCTTATACGCGGGTACTGGGAATTCTCCGTTGTGAGGAGGCAGGTTTGCTTTACATAGTGGAAATCCAGTAACATCTGATGGGCAACAGGAAACTTTCAGGCAGGAGGGGGACAAACACGGAGTGCTGCAGTGGCTCTTCTCCATGCTTCCGTCTCCGAATTCCAGCTGAACGGTCACGCTGTGGATGCCGGCGTCGTGGAGGACGTTCCTGATCTGCTGATGGAGCGTTTTGATTCCACTGAGAGAACTGTGGAGCTCGGTGGAGACTCGCACGTGCAGCGAGGACACGTATCGACCCTTTGTCAGCTCCCACAGGTGGGCATCGTGGATACTCAGGACCCCGGGAAGATTGCACACTTCTTGCACTATGGAGAGTAGAAAAAAAGAATCTCAGTAAGATGTTTAAGAAAATGCACAAGTGCAAGAACAAAGGCTGTCTGTATGTATCTGTAGATAAAAATCTGTTGTTAAATGCTTAGGATTTCCTTGTTAAGTTGGCTGAGGTTTTTGGGATTATAAAAGAAATAGAGTAGACTCAATCTTTCCTTGGAATTAAACTTGAGCCTTCATATTGCGATGGTGTGTATACAGTACACTGATTTGAAGAAGATTCTTGTGTTTATTTTTGCATATATTTGACCTAGGAATTTAAACATTAGACTTTGGAGCAATGGGAAAAGATCATGTGATTTGATGACTTTAAATTGATCCTATTCCAGAGCGATGGGTGTGTTTGGGTTAAAAAGGGAAACGCACCCATAATACATAGTGTCCAATGTACATGACTGACATTGTTATCATCTGGGGTTGCTTCAGTTGCTCGGGTCTAGGCTCAGCTGATGACCTGAATGTACTAAATGACCAGTATTTGGAATGACTGCACATACAGTAACTCTCATACAAACCCATCACCGCCCTGTCATCTGGAAAAAAGGTACTAGAGCATTTGGGTGCTCAGAATGAGACCATTCATTCCCCTTGCAATTTTTGCATGGAGCAAAATACTGTACTGTATGGACCACTCATGGACTGGTCATCGTACAGTCTTGCACTATCTGCAGTCATTTTAGTCATAATTAATATCATCATAGCAGTTGTATATGGTTGAAGTGACAATAAAAGCCACTTGACTTTATATTGTGGAGGTACAAAAATGCTCTGATTTGTTAATGTACATTTTTTTAAGGAATATTTTTCATTGTTTCTATTTTTTTTGTTGTTTCTATTGTTATTTTATAGATTATTTCTTTTGTTTCTTCTGTTATTTGCACAAAGTAGGAGCGGTTCAGGATACATTTCACTGCGTGTTGTACAGTACTTGTATAACTACGCATGTGACAAATAAAGAATCTTGAATCTTGAATCTTGCATGACTTCACAAGATCCTGAACATGTGCTGTGGAATCTGGCACCAAGACATTCTCAGCAGATCCCTTATACTTTTGTGCATTTAGATATCTGGGAAATTTGGAGGCCAAATCACCACTTTGAAATCTTTGTCTTTGTCAAACCATTCTTGAAGTTTTGCACGTTTTTTTTTGCAGGGCAAATTATCCTGTTGAAAGAGGCTACTGCCTTTAGAGAATACCAGTTCCATGGAGGGGTGCACTTAATCTGTCACAATGTGTAGGTACTGTAGGTGGTACATGTCAAAGTACGTAACATCCACATGAATTCCATTGCCAAAGGTTTCCCGCCAAAACATGGCCCATAGCATCACACTGTATCCTGATAATGCATCCTGTTCTCCAGGGACACGCATTCAGCCATCCACATAATCTACATAATGTTAAAGGAAAGTGTGACTCATCAGACCAGGCCGCCTTCTTTCATTGCTCCATAATACAATTTGGATGCTCATGTGCCCATCTTAGCTTTTTTGGTGGTGGCCAGGGGTCAGCGTGGGGAGTCAGTAGCTTTTTTGGTGGTGGCCAGGGGTCAGCGTGGGGAGTCAGTAGCTTTTTTGCGTGAATGAACCAGACAGGCTTCAGTGCCCACATGGATTGATAAGCCTCAGGCTGTTGCATGTTCACCAGTTGTCCTTCAGTGGACTACTTTTGTTAGATGCTAACCACTGTATACAATGCAGACCCCACAACCCCTGCTGCTGTAGAGATGCTTTGCCCCATCTAGTCATCACAATTCGGCCTTAATTTGGCCAGAGTTAATCAGATCCTTATGCTTGCCTGTGTATTCACTTTCTGCCTAATATATCTCACCCCTTGACAGATACCAATGTGACAATCAATATTGTTCACTTTTGATGTTTTGATGTTATTGCTGTGTAAAATAAAAATTGTCTTGAATTCAACAGCAATGATAAATAAACATCAGCATTTTTTTTTTATTTCTGCATGTATTTAGTCATTTCATGTTTGAACCTTTGATTTACAGTATAGAGCACATGATTGCACTATATATAATCCTTTTAGAGAATGATCACATGACTTTGCGTGTCAGTAATGCCTTCAGATTAACGTAATGTAGATGTGCTGTTGCAAAAAAAAAGGTATTGTTGTCTTTCTCACTGTTTAGATTGACTGCATTTGTAAAACCCAGTCGGAAAGTGTATTTAATTATTTTATTCAGTTCCATAAACCTGCAGCCACACCTTTGTTAACCAACACAAAAAATATATACTTGCTGAATTAAATTTGTTTTTCCTGAAGGCACTTGACAGAATTTTTTTTTCCTGGTCAACAATTCCTATTTATAAAGCATGGTTATCTAAACACTTTAAACCGTCTCTGTGTATGAATGCAAATGAATCCTAATTTTACAGTAGGTTAGAGAGTTGTAATTTTATGCATAAGAAAAACATTTTAACTTGACGGTGGAAGCCCTGGGTTTGTGAAAGAACTGGTAACACCAGTTACATATACAGAACCATTTTCTTTGAAATCATTAACCTGTCCTGTAGAATGATAGTACTGTAGCTGCTACTCATTTCTGTTACTTACAGATTCTGTTGAAGGGCATGTTGCGAGGGAGGATCTGCAGTAGGATGGTTGCTGTTTCTCGAGCCAGGGGAATGGCAGAGGGCATGATGATGACCACCATGAGCAGAGTCAGGCTTGGATCTACATAGCACTGCCAGTTACAGGGAGCATCCTTGTCTTTTGGCCAAACATAGAATAGAGCTGCAGTCACCACTACCACTACTGATCCCAGGGCATCGTTTAGCATGTGGAGTAGCACTCCTAGAAAGGCAACAGGGGAAAAACATGTATTTAATATGGCTTTTTGGAGAAGAAAATGTCAAATGTACAAAACAGTAAGACGTAGTAAAATCAGTAAAAAGTAGAAATCTTTAAGAAACAATAATCATATGTGCCATGGACCTTGTTGTGTTTATGGACAGACATACCTCTAATGTTAAGGTGGTGTCCTTCATCCTCAAATTCATCCACTTCTTCTGACTCTGTCTGGTCTAAGCCTGTGAACAGAGCACATTAATTTCACACATTAGTCTAATCACCTTTTTACGGCATATTAATCAGTTAGACTTTGTTCACCAGTAGTACTGTAAGCACAGGTCTTAACATTCAGCCTAGTGTTAATGGTCTTCTACAAAAGACAAAAGTCTATCTGTCATTTCTGTAACAATGAAATCTGGTTAAGATTGTGTGCCTAGGACGTGACCTCTAATCGCTGAGGTGAACTGATCAATTGGTCAGTTTTAATGAGTCAAAAGAACAGGAGAAAAGAAAAATGTGAATATTTAGCCTTAAATTACTTAAAATTAGTATTTAAGCCTGGTTATATAATGCTACTTACTGGTTCTTTGTCCAGTTCCATTGATTACTTTACTGTATAGAATTATTTAAAACATTAATATTGTTTGTTTGTCTGGATTTTTTAAAGACAGAAACCTGTCTCTGGCCTAGAAATTACTATCTCTCAAGCAACCAGATTCATTAAAAAAAAATTATGTATACTGCATATAAGTGGTTTGACATGTTTTAAAGTGAGCAAAATTCACAATATTTTTTATAAACAAAGTAAGATTAAAGCACAAGTAATCTTTTTGCCAATGAATGCGAAATACACATTGCATTCATGAGTTTGAATGTTTAGAGGCGTTATTTAAATTAATTATTTCATTGATTTTTTTTTATTTCGCAAGTTATTAATACAGTTCATCACAATCCAGTTATATACAAAATTCTGTTTGCATGATTCACTTAATGTGCTACTATTTTCAGTGGTTACTGTTCTATGTAATGTGTGTAAACCTCTTTTTTTGGTTGCCCCGCCCCGCCCCGCCCATCACCCCCCAGTGACTTACATTCAAGCACAAATATTAAACTACGCAAATTCAACGAATACCCTTCAGTATTATTTGTGAAAATACTGTATTTTACAAACCCAGTATTTAGATGGCACATGCATTTGGTCAAACATATAAACCCCCCATCTTTTGCTGTTAATGAACAGAGACCTTTCTGACAGAAAACTTGTGTGTGTGTGTGTGTGTGTGTGTTTGACTGAGTCTCTCCTGGCGCCAGAAAAGCTTACCGAAGCACCGCGGACAGACCGAGCAACTCGCCTCTTCTACTACAAAACTTTAGAAAAACTTTACATGCACAATGTATTTTATAAGATTATTTATCTTTAATGGCAAAAAACAAGACACATTTTCTAGAAATAAGCTTTTTT
>JAQQZT010000039.1:31429853-31441206 GCA_030068275.1 Clarias platycephalus
CTAACTTAAAAAACAAAAACAAAGAAAAGGTGGTCGGAGCAGTCGTGACGGCAGCCGACCTCACCGGCGCCATCTTGGCAAACAAGATGGCGCCACTAGTTTTGACTCTTGGTATGATATTCTTTTTATGAAATGCTGTGTTAGTTTTATGCTAGATGTAACAGAACACATCTTCCAAATAGTTAAACTTTTCTTTCATCAGTTTTGCCCAAAATTATTGGCATAATCAAGATATTTTTTTTTGACAAATGTGAGATGAGCCTTTTTGGTCAGCAGTGGCGTTTGTCTTGGAACTCTCCCATGGGTGCCATTTTTGCCCAGTCTCTTTCTTATTGTTGAATCATAAACACTTGTTATTCTTATTGTTGAAACATAAATCACATGAGGCATGTGAGGCCTGCAGTTCTTTAGATGTGTACCAGAATATGGTACAATAAACATAACATGTCGATTAGCAACAATAATGCGGTGTGTTTAGATTAACTTTTAACCAGAATGACCGAAAGCAAATGACGAAGACATGCATAGGCTAACTGGCATTCCCAAATTGCCCATAGTGTATAAATGAGCATGTGAGTGTGTGTGGCCTGCGATGGATTGGCCCCCTTTCCAGGGTGTACCCCGCATCGTTCCCTGTTTACAGGACAAACTAGTATAGACGATGAGTATGAGTGAGTGAGTTGCTATGACCGATTTTGACTTTGGACAGCAGCTATAGTCTTGCTTCACCGCGTATTTGAGTCCACATTAAGTTCAACTGAGGAGGTAAATTTATTATCTCCCCAAATTAGCCGTGCCAAGTATATTTTTTTCAGACTGATTATTAAAAATGTTTCATTAGGTCAGATTGCTAAAATTGACTAATGTTAGCAAAAAACTGTTAGCTAGCAAAGAGCTTGTGTTTTTCACCTTCGTAAAATTTATTTAAGGTCATCTTATTGTTTACTTATTTAGCTTTATTTAAAAACTTCTTACAGGTATAGACTGGACTATTAACAGCACACCAGTTATCCAGCTTCTTTTTTAAATGCGCAGTTTTTAAAATAAGGTATGTGCCAATTATAGTGTACTTGTGCTATAAATCCACCTGTCCAAGAAGGAATGAAACAATTTTTTAAAAGGATCTCAGGAATTGCCAAAGTGTCTAATTCAGTTTTAATTCACACTGTGTATGGTGTATTCCATTTGAGTAATGTTTGTCTTTCTTATTTAGTTACTCTGGAATGGACGGAGAGGGGGAAAAAAACGCTAATCAGTTTTTCATTACTGTTGGTGCTGTTTTTATTCAGCATCTGAGGTGATGTTCATGAGTTCAGTAAAGCCTGTCATTAATGATATTATGGGAGAAAGTTTAAATAATGGTAATAATGGAAATATGGTAAAGCAGTACTTATCAATTATGTAATACAAATGTTCAAAAGGATTATTTGTCCTACAAAGTCAGCTGGAGAAATGATTGAGGAATGTCTTGTTCATTTAATGTTTTTTTTATTTTATTATTTTATTATTATATATTTTTTCCATTTGTCATATTCTGCAAACCAATATCTGGTAAATAAATTATAGTAGATATACTTTGAGACAGCAGTAAAATGCTGACGTCGTAGTTTATTGTTATTTTACAGTGAGTGTTATGGCATGAACGTGTATGACAATGGAACTGGGTCACTGATCGTTATTTGTTTTGTTTTCTTTGACTGCTGATAGAAGTAGCAGGGTGAATTCTTAAGCGTATAGAAAACTGTACTTTCTGTTCAGAATCAGATTTAGTCAAATGCTGCAAAACAGATAGTATAGCGCTTCACAGTACAGATCTATAATGGCACAAAACATACACAGTTCCATGAAAGCAACTGACAGCAAAATTCCCAGGGTTGAATTACTGTAAGTCCCAGAGAGTTAAATTAACACCATACCGTGTTTATATTGGTCTAGTTGGACTTTAAATGAACTCTTTAACATGAAAGTGTTCAATCAAAACTAGAGATTTTACTGTGCAAGAGATTTCTTAAAGCAAAGAAATGGAATGTTCTTAAAAAGCAGAAGTACTGTAGTCACCTGACTTTAACCCAGTTGAGCTTCTTTTCAGTTATGAAAGACAAAACTAAAAGCAGCTGCAGTGATGGTCTGACAAAGCAGCTCAAGGACGAAACTCAGTATTTGCAGACGTCCATGGGTTCAGATTTTTATCACTGACTGCAAAAGTTGCATCCAAGTACTAAAAATACTCCTAATACAGTATTTATCATTGTGTTAGTTTGTTAAAACCTAAAGTCTCAACTTGACTCACATCTTCATTTCAATTTATTTAAAATTATTTCATCCTTGTCCAAATTATTATGAACTTGACTGTATATGCTATAAAGACTGAATGCAAATATAATGGATTATATGATCTCTCACAGCCACTCATTTTTCTATACGGCTTGTGCTGTACATGGTCGTGGGAGGTCTGGAGCCTATCGCAGTGGACTTGAGTCATTAGGCAGGGTCCACCCTGAATAGTTTATCGCAGGGCACAAACACACACATATCCACACTATGTGCAAATTGGAAATGCTAGTTAGTCTAATCTGCATGTCTTTGGACTGTAGAAGGAAACCAAAGCACATAGACCTGAAGCAGGAATCAAACCCTCAACCCTGGAGGTTCGAGGCCATCATGCTAACCTCTACGCCCAGAAATGTGATTATACACTGTGATTTCCCTGCCTTTATTTACAGTGGATCTGTTTTTTGTTTTACACCTCAGCATAATTTGCATTAGTTTGTTCTTCTAAAAAAATGTGTAATAGTAGCATTTTATTATTTAAAAAAAAAAAAAAATTATAACATAAAAAAAATCATTTTTGAGTGCATCAGGTTTGTTTTTTATTCTGCCACAATAAATACCATCAACTACTTCACCTTTTTATGTGTGGTTAATAATTGACAGTTACGGTATCTCTACTGTAAATTATACTGTATCTGTTGTTATCTTTACAGTTGATAAGCAGAGCTTTGTGACACATCTTAGCTCGAAACACCTACGCTACTGTACAGTATGTAATAGACATAAGAAACCTATAGTTCCTGGGTAAAGACAAATTCTTTCCGGGAAAAAAAAAAAAAAAATTTGTTCTTTCCTTTAAAAAAATTCTTTACCTTTTACAACTTTATTTCCTGTTAAGTTATTTTAGATGTACTGTATTTTTATTTATTTATTGCACGTATCAATAAATAAGATTTCTTTTAAAAGCATGTTTTTTAAAGTTTGTTTTTTAAGTAGTAATGTTTACATTTACCTTCTTTCACATTATGGTTTACACATTATACACTCTTTCTGCCTCTGTACTTTGTGGATTAGCTAGTAGGAGAACATGGGTATAATGTCCTTCATTTAAATAATAATATATATTTTTTTCATTGTTATTTTATAGTTTTGTTTTAATTTAATTAGCTCTGTGTAATTGTGGTTCTGTGAACTGGATGATCTCCAGCAGCAGTAAGAACCACTTGCTTACTTTAGTAGCCGTGTGTGTATAACTTCCATGAAAAGTAATCAAATAATGTGTGACATATATATATCTAATTTTTTTTTTTTTTTTTTTTTTTTCCCCCATGGTACCCCTGGTATTGGTTAATGATTATTTACACATGTATCTAATGTTCTATTGCACCCCTTCTGACTATTATAATCCATAAGAAACCAACACACCTTAGGACTGACTAGAATGATGTTTAAAGATGACCTCCACATTTATAGCACTCCTATGTAACCTTGTAAACCCTGGAAAAAGAGTATAGTGATGCCGAAGGTTTAGCACTACAGATCTTTATCTCTGGAGGCAATACTGATGACATCAAACTACAGTGTAATGGTTCTCAGGGAACAGTAGGGCAATCAATTTGATTTATAATCTTGACTTGTGGACAAATGCAAGGTCATCCCAAAGTCATCCTAAACCAAGTTTATTTGCCAAAAGCATGCACTTTTCTTGTTGAATTAGCACTAGTTTTCTGTGTTTGACATTTTGCTTATGGTAGCAGGGTTTAAGCGACTCAAGTGGGAGACCTCATGCCAAATATGGTGGATGGAGGTATCACCTTTTTCAGAAAGGCCATGATAATTTCATGAGATCCCAGACAGTTTGTTAGTCAACATGCAGTGAGCTTCCATTGTATTTTTGCAATCAAGCAACATCAGAGCCTGTTGTGTGACGCACACAATGATCCCATGGACTTGGAGGTGTTCATCAGGTGCTGGATCTGAGTCTTAAATTATGATCACAGCAGATCTGCTTATGGAGCAATCATTATGTTCAGACCTCTAGGAAAAGAAGCCTTTTTTAACCATTTCTTTAATACTCTTTATTTTGTCCCCTTTGAAAGATTGTTTTTTTTATTTTTAAATATTAATTGTTTTTCTTGTATAAGTAATGAATGATGGAATTTTGTACAGTAATATTTACACCAAAACTACATTAGTTTTTGTTCAACTTACGCTTGTTCTTGGTATGGAGCCTCTTTTGTCTGTGCACAAACATACCTTTAATATTAATCTGGTTTACTTTATCCTCCAATGTTTTCACATGTAGTTCTAGTTGTTGGAAGCCTGTGAACAGAGAGCATGAGAGTTTAAGACACTTTTTACAGCATATTAATGGTAACTGCAGTTTGTCCACTAATGTGAGTAACATTAACAATGATCAGGGTCTATTGATTTATATCCTTAAATATAGTTGTCTAAAAGGCGGGCGTAAAGACATTTTCATCCAGATGCACTTGGGGGAGAATCTAAGTGTGTGCCTGGCAAACTGAAATGATGATTATCAGTTCCTTGTGTATATCGACCCAAAAGAGATTTACCAGAATGAATATTTCATTTTTCATGCTGACTTAGGACAGAAGGCGAAAGACACTGACAACCCAATAATTGAAGTACCCAGAGGAAACCCACAAAGCATAGGAAGGACATGTCACCTCCATGTACACAGTCCAATGGCAATATCCGAATCCCCTACTATGGATGTATGAAGTAACTGTGCTAACTGCTTAGCCACCATGCACCCAATTTACTGGAATTAGATTGATGGCACATTGAGTCTGGCACATTGAGCAACGGATACACATCTGCCTTTTCTGTGTCAGTTATTTACAGGGTTGGGTTGTCAGATTGATGCCCGATTGTATCTGAGCACTTGGGGTGAAGGACCTTGCTCATGGGTCCAACAGTGGCGACCTGGTGGTGTCAGGGCTTGAACCGGCGACCTCCTGGTCAGCAGTCCAATACCATAAGCCACCCCTGTCCCCCTAGAATTAGGTACGTAAAAAATTTAATTGAAAATATAAAATGTGAAAATTTTAAAATATGTATGTATACTTTTCACTAATTATTACTTAGAGATGCTGCCTTTATGCCATGTCTCCAAAATATTATTTACTGTTATTTATTATGTAGCATTTTTCTAAATATATATATAAAAAAATAGTTTTTAATATTTTTGTTTTTAATGAGCAAAATCAATAAGTATAAAATTGTTGCTGAACTAATTATACAGGGTGGATTCATGGGCATTTTGTCTATAGGAATCGGCCCAGAGTAACTTAAGGTTCTTGTATATTCAGCGCATACACAGGTCCATCAGGTCCATCAAACTGACCATTTGCTGTAATTTATACTTTTTGCCAATGGATCCAGACAATAAGGCCACCCTGTATATGCAAAAATACTCAATGTAAAGCGTTGACTCATTGTGAATCTGTATTGTATAATCCAGTAAACCATCACAGCTCGTGCTGTCTCCACCTGCTTCGGTGTCCGTGTGGCTCTCGCGCGCGCCGCCGCGGTGCGGTGTGAGCGCTGCTTTCCTGCGCAGACATCTCCAGTCCTGAAAGACAACTAGTCCTATCACGTTGATGCAGAGTCCGATGCTGCCGACGATGAGCACGACGTCGGGTTTGTCGATGCCCTCGGGCTCCGCGAGCCGCTCGAGCGCTTGGGCGGACACGGTGAAGCGAACTGCGGCCAGGAACACGGCGTTCGCCAGCGCGCCCAGAACCTCGACGCGCACGAGCCCGTACGTGCAGCGCGGAGAGGAGGCGCGGCGGCGAACGCGCGCCGCCACGAGACCGACCGAGAGCGAGATGATGTCCGACAGCATGTTGAACCCGTCCGACACCAGCGCGATAGAGTTCCCGACATAACCGGCCACGATCTCGGCCAGGAAAAACACGCATGTCATGACCAGCATGAAAATCAGGCGGCAACTTTTGCCACTATAGCGACCCATTTGTGGTGGAGACAGTGTCCTTCACTCTCAGCTGATTATTAGAATGACAGCAGATGACTGAATCCCACCAGATTTCTTTATGTTAACGATAAGGAGGGCGATAACGATGACCTTTGACTCAGTCGCGTGGTGCGCATCATGACGCGTGGGGTTTCAGATTTCTGTAAATACAAACCAACCTAAAGACTCCAGTACATCTTTTTCTTCTCCTAGACATGTTCCTGGAGATGCTCCCCCTTTTTTCTTTTTATTTTGTGCACTTTTTAAACCCCAGGTTTAACTACAGTCAGTGTGTGTGTGTGTGTGTGTGTGTGTGTGTCAGAGCAGGGAAAAGAACAAAAGGTGAAGGATACTGGTTATTCCATCAGTGTGTGATTTCAGGTAATGTGGGACATTTTTTGGCAGATGCCCCATGGGACTGCCAAAACTCTGTGTTTGTATTTATTTATTTACTTTTAAAGTTGTATAAGCGTTATATGTAACTTGCTAATCAACATTTTTTTTATTTTTATAAACTACACACATTCGGACATGATATCCTCTCGCACTTTCATAATTTGTTCAGGTAATTTGCAGACAATTTGTTTCACACAATTTGTTTTTTAATATGGGACACTTAAAACAGGCTACTTTACAACTCTGAAGTGATTTCACAACCTTTAATTTAACAAGAAACAAGCGACATTATTCAGTTACAGAAAATGGTGTTTGCAGCAAGAATTTCTAATCATGTTATTCAAATCTAATCAAAATTGTCTATTTCAAATTTTCAAGATTTACATGTATTTAGTTGTAAGAATAATATCAATATATCATATTCTGGTTATACAGTTTCATTTGTATTTATGAATACTAATCATGGTGACATTTAGACTTTAACATATGTATGAAGTAAATTGTAAATGTTTAAAATTATGTTTTTTAGTAGCATATAAACTAAGCAGTATATTATCAATCATATATTGGCAATTTGTAATTTCATTCATATTTATAACCTACGAATTATGTGATCAGAATCATTTGAGGTTTATTAAATAATGAGCTGCAGTGTAATACTGTGATATACTGCAGTGTAATATGTTAATCAATGAGTTTTTGAGCTGGTAGTTACATTTGGAATATTGTTGAAAAGTTGTACTGTGAAAAATATTGTGAAAAACGCTACAATATAAAAAATGCAACACAAATCAACATCCAACATAACCTGATTCCGGTACTGTGGGACAGAGTTTAAAAATGTGCTGTTTTTCTAAAAATAAATACTTTCCTCCAAATAATGTTTTTTTAAAAATATATATTTATAAAATATATATATTATATTTATATATTTATAATATTTATTAATATTATAAATATTAATTATATTTCCAGAAAAGCCTTATCATTGAAAAGCAATTTGCCACATGTCACTGAACTTAGGCATGCTTTAACGATAGATCCTTCCCACTCTGGTTATCACAGACCAATTAAAACTATTGTTTCATGACAAGCGGTGTGTGGCAACAGTCCAAGAAATTTTGCACTGATTGTTTGCTGACTTTCACAGCGCAAATGCTTTGAAAGCTTAAATGCCCCAGTTTACCCGATGTGACACTTTATCTGAACTCACCCTTCATTAATCTTCAGTGGTTTTGGGGGAAGTTCAGCACTTTCAAATTATTTTCTAATTAGTGTCATTCCACTCAAACTTCAAAATAACCCCAAGCAAGTGCCCGTTCTAGCTAGGTCTCTGGTCCTAGATATACAACTATACACCTCCAATAGCTTTATTCTCAACTGAGGATAAGGGATCATTTCTGGATCTATGGAGGCACAACGTTAAATTTCATTTCTATAGTACTTTTAACAATGGTCGTTGTCGCAAAGCAGCTTTACAGAATCAAATGAAAATTAGGGTAATTAGTATGAAATGTGTAAGAAAATATGTGTAAATCAAAATGATTCGATTGTCAATGATGAGCAAGACGAGGGTGAAGGTGGCAAGGAAAAACTCCCTGAGATGGCAGTAGGAAGAAACCTTAAGAGGAACCAGACTCAACTGGGAACCCATCATCGTTTGTTTGATAACAGATAGCAGGGATTGTTTCAAATAGTTTTGTAGTGAAAAATACTATCAATAAGTCATACTGTGTGTTAGGCAGCCGGACGTTTGATATAACAGGAGATGTGTTTAAGTTAATAAGAAGTCCAGTTTCTTTATTGGAGGCTCAGGTAGAAAAGGTAGGAAATTCCAGTTGTGAACTACTGAGTGACTGCAGTCACAAGTTCTCAGAGAACAGCTGTCTGCATCAGCCGAGGCCAGGACCGTCTTCTTGGGAAAATACCGTCCACAGTCACCACATGCATCCCAGGCAGACCAATCTGGGCCTCCATGAGACGAGATCTAAAAGCGGGTCACCAGGTCCAGAGTCGAGCAGGTCCAGAGAACAAAGGGGGTCTGTATCACTGGCAGCTCAGTAGCTGAACGCATACTCTACAACTGAAAATGTACCAAGGATGGAATGTTTCTGCACTACCACTTGCCTCCTTAAAATGCTAAAAATGGCATTTGCCCAGTCATGTACTCACTCAGTTGAAAGAAAAATAATAATCAGGCATTCATGACTATAATGCAGGGGGCGGGGGGTGGGGGGGACTTGGGTGACGATGCATGATCGGAATATTGGAAGTGTGTTTGGTTTTCCAGCGGAGTTCCGGAAATCTCAGTGGAAGCACAAGTTTTTTTTTGTTTTTTTTATATGTGGTAAATAATTAACAGTTACAGTACCTACATTAGATACTATAACTTTTTACAGTATCTTTAAGTTATATTGTGTCTATTATGTTGTGAGCTGTTAAGTCAGTTTTAGATGTAACTATAAACACATGTGATACAATATTTAATATAGAAAATTTCCCAATATTATGTGGTTTAAAAAAAACTATTCATTCTCAAGGACTGTGAGAATTAACTACATTATGTATAAAAACAATATCATGAGGAATTATGATGTGAAACATCAGAACTAACTGGAAAGTTGTTGGGAAATGGCCACACTCACACAACTGGAAAGGTGATGGTTTTTATGTTGGGTCTGGGGAACGGACATAGTGGCACCCATCTAGCAGAAGCGCAGAATTCTAAAAGCCTTTAAACGATGTCCAGAGTATTAGATCATGATAGAGGCAAGGTGTCTAGTGTTCGATGATGATGATGATGATGATGATGATGATGTTTCAACCACTTCCACACCCACTACTATATACCCAGGTTGTTTAGTTCTGAGCAGTGTGGGAAGAGTCAGCTATAGTAGATGAGGTTGAGGGGGCACTTGTGGTCCAGTTTATCCTAGTTTTTACAGCCCCTGCTGGGAAGATACAATAGGTAGTTTGAACTACCTAAACAACTACCAGTTGAAAGATTACCGAATGCATTTTGACCAACCTGATAGAGCAGCCTGGAGTCATGCCACACTGAGCGTTGATTACTGATAATAATGATGACTAATATGATGAAGGTCATGTCCTTGAACCCAGTTGGACTGCCCTGGTTGATGTGTTCGGATCTTACACCAGGCCGTATACCATGTGTGCCCCAGCACTGCCTACTGTACATCTAAAAAAAAAACACCTGACGCTCTAGAAATAGAGGGTTAAGACAAAGCAAATGGGAAAATTAACATTGTGCAGATATGTGGACATGAAGCATGAACTTTATCATACATAAAAATTCCAGGAAATCAAATCCCTCTACCGCTCCAATTACTGTATGTAGGCCATATGGCATTAATGAGTGCAGATTGAATAAGGAGTGTCATTAATAAGTGTCATTAATAAGTTGCTACATTCTGCAGTCTGATGAATTCTTGATGAATTTTCAGTTACATCATGTGTAGCTATAAAAGACCTTGGTGTGATTATTGACTCCAGACTCTTGTTTGAAGCACATGTAGATAATATTACTAGTAGACCTTTTTCTGTCCCTCTCAGAAACATTGCTAAGATAAGAGATATGGTGCTGCATGCAGCTTTTATTACATAGCCGAACTGTTGTAACACTCTGCTGTTTGGATGTTCTACAAGATGCTCCATAAAATTTCACTTTTGATTTTGGTCCTGTAGTTTATTATGATATACGAAGCCTGATTGGATCAAAGTGTTCAGGTTCTCTATCTAATAAGTATTATAGCATAGCTTTTTCCCTCCGCTCAGCTACAGAAGAGACGTCCTTTACTTAGACCCTGTCGATTTTCAAGATTAGATCGAAAAAAATTCTGCGTGCTTTAATCAGCCATTTTATTAAACACTGCATATTGTCTCTTATGTTTTGATGTTTTTTTCCCACCCTGTCTTACAAGATCACGTGGTGGTGAGTAACACCTGATTGCCCTCATGCATATGTTATCTTTTGGCTCTTGCTTTTAATTGTGCGGTCATAACTAGACTTGCTGGAGTTCATGCTTGCACTCTGATCACAATATACACCCTTTAAAATCAGGGTCTGATAAGAGCTTGAATAATAAACTTGTCTGTTGCCTGAGGTGATCCCGGTGTCAAATCCTGACTTGCCCGCTCAATCGGCCTGATGCATCCTTATGCATTTCAGCTTGGAGTATTCTCCACTTGGGACTCAATATTTGCAGCTGGGGTTGGTTTGCGTGAATGCTGTAAAGAATCTCCAAAATACTCAAGATTCATTTTACTTCAGTGGATCATCTGAGAACCACCATAACCGTAATTATGCCATATGTTCATCCCAGTATAGGTTGCTTATCTATACTGATAATCATCAAACTCTTTTTCAACATTAAACCACAGATCTACTTCTTTATCGTGGCTCAGAAGTGCTGATTAACAGCAATGTCAGCTTACGACCTCACAAAAGCTGAACCTTGCCTATACCATATAACACTGCACAGTGAGAGTACAAAAGTGACTTTTTGTTTAAAAAAAAAATGATTCTATTTATTGCTTTTTATATAATGGTATTATATATAATTTGCCTTTAGATTATATTAATGCAGCAATACTACACTCTAAAAAATGCTGGGTTAAAAACAACCCAATCTGGGTTGTTTTTAACCCAGCTGCTGGGTAAATATA
>JAQQZT010000039.1:31444476-31459879 GCA_030068275.1 Clarias platycephalus
ACACCGAGGTCTTTTACTGTTGCACTTGATGGAACAGAAAGGCCATCTAAAGTTACAGTGTGATATAAAATCTTACTCCTAGCTGTATGCGGTCCTATGACTAGAACTTCTGTCTTATCCGGATTAAGCAGAAGGAAGTTAGTTAGCATCCAAGTCATCACTGTGTATATTTTGTACAGCTAGGTTTTTTTTCCTGTACTATATCCCATATTTTATATTCTGTTATTCTTATCACCTTCTTCTCTATATTTTATTAATTTCCATTCCTTAAATTATTTTTAAATTTTTTATTAATTTTTTATTTCTATTTCTATTGATAATTTAGAGTTTAAAGGCCACAAACGGTCGTATAAGCATTTCACTGCATACTGTACTGTGTATGACTGTGTATGTGACAAATAAAATTTGAATTTAAATGTCATTTAGATAGAAAATAAAAACAAATTAATTAAAATAACTCATTTTACTTAACTGTATACAGGATAACAATGCTGCTAATACTACTACTGTAGTAATAATAATAATAATAACCTGAAAGTTGTGATAGTAAAAACATTGTCCACTATATGTCATTCAGACAACAATAAAATTAAACAGTATAAAAATATATATTAAAATAACAATAAAAATATTAATCAACATTACGCAGGATAGCAATTCTGATAATACTACTACTATAATAATAACAATAATAATAATAATAGGAAGAAAAAGAAGAAGACTTAAAAGATTAGTTCATTTAATTTTATTCATTAAGAATCGATTCTGCCATACGACTCTTTGAATCCTCTTTGAATCTACTGGGAATCGACTCGGTTCTTTTTTATTCGATTCACTAAATCATTTTAGGCGGTACATACTGAGTACATACGGGTCCTCATACTGTTGACGTCACAGACACGGACCGCTTTCACGTGCGCCCTTTCTTTTCTCGGCTAGCTTTGCCGATGCGCTGAGGGCTCGTCTCTGTTCGCGCGCGGATGGACGAAGAAGATCGAGTAATTTCTCAATAAAAATCTCGACAGCCTCGAATTTCGCCCTGCGAAGCAAAAGACACGACAATGCCGGCGTACTTTCAAAGACCGGAGAACGCTCTGAAAAGAGCGAACGGTAAGCGTCCGCACGCCGTGTCTCTTGCCCCGGTTACGCTGCATCATGGCGCGGACGCCATGTTGACTTTTTCCCCCACCTCATCAGCGTGAAACCCAGGGCGCGTCCTAAATCGTTTGTGCTCGCGCTACACTAGAGCACTACGAAGGGTTTAGAATAATGGCCTTTGCACCCTATGAAGTGCCAGTGTGTGGTATTTGGGATACAGCCTGTGTTTCAGCGGTAACAGGCCTGCTTAGCTTAGGAAGCTAGCTATTAACAACGATTTATAGTTGGAGTGATGATGATAATGTTTCTAAATGTACTTGTTCGGTATTTTAGTGACGATAAAATCGTGTAATTCCCCAATGAGAAATAATGTGCTAACTGACTGAAAACAGGATGAGTGAGCTAGCCAGGTTAGCTGCGTAGTGACGTTTACTTGAATATGTAAAAATAAACGAGTAATATTCAGCATATCTTGAATAATTTGATCCTATACATTTCCTTTTCACGTTCATGTTTCACCAAGGCATATTTTTTTGCATATTTGTTCAGTTTTTAATTGCAATATGTCTGCCTGGTCGTCAGCTAATAAGCCCCCATCAGTGCTTTAAGCACATACGTCATCTGAATAAACCACTAGAACTTGTATTTTATATGCATGTCATTTTGAGCATGCATGTCTGAACACCTTGGTGAACATAAGGAAGACTTAAACCCAGTGAATCAAATCCATGTGTTTTTCTTCCTTTTCCCCCCATTTAGAGTTTCTTGAAGTTGGTAAGAAGCAGCCTGCTTTGGATGTCCTCTATGATGTCATCAAGAGCAAAAAGCATCGAACATGGCAGAAGATCCACGAGCCGATCATGCTCAAGTACCTGGAGCTCTGCGTGGACCTGCGCAAGAGCCACCTGGCCAAAGAGGGCCTTTACCAGTACAAGAACATTTGTCAGCAGGTCGGTTAAAAAAAACTTACATTTGCGCGCTCAGTGTGTTACTGACAGTGGACTATACGATAAATATATACTATACTGTACTATACACTATATTGACAAATGTATTAGGTCAAACCTGGTAATTATTAAATTCAGATGTTTCAGTTAGACCCCTTATCCCTAGTGAAGGACAATCTTAATGCCTCAATGTTCCAAGACATCTTGGACAATGCCATGCTACCCTTTTCTATTCCAACATGACCGTGCCCCAGTGCACAAAGCAAGGACTATAAAGACATGGTTTTGGTGTTGAAAGAGCTTGACCGGCCCTGATCTCAACCCCATCAAGCACCTTTGGGATAAATTAGAGTGGAGACCTTCTCGTACATCATCAGCGCCTGACCTCATAAATCCGCTACAGGACGAATGGGCACGAATTTCCACAGAAACATCTAAAAATCCTGTGCGGAATCTGCTATAGCTGCACAACTCCGTATACATTGTCGTTGCAAGTTTGGCCAAATATATTTGTCCATGTAGTGTATATCATGTGTACAAGTACGACGTTAATGAGTTCTGTATGCTTCAGTAGAAATTTTGCATCCTGTCAAAGAGGCTGTCTTTTTGTTTGTTGTTTAGTTGGATCAACTCTAACAACCTTAGTGGCACAGATGTGTGTGGCAACACAGTATTGGTTCATGACCAATTCAAACAAACAAAACATATAAACAGCTGGTTATGAGGGGGAGGGGGTAACCTTTGTGAAACATGTGGTGCCAAATTCTGCCTCTTCCCTCTTCTACTAACCCCCCAACCTCCCGACCTCGCACCGACGGATGTCTTTGTCTTCCATCACTTAAAGAAACCGCTTCGTGGCAGGTGTTGGATGACGACGAGGTGATTACCAAGGTGGAACTTTTCCTCAAGTGACAAAGAGAAGGCTTCTTTAAAGACTGTCTACACCAGCTCATCATGAAGTGTGTCGCCTTAGGTGGAGGAGATGTAGAGAAGGACTAAGCTCATGACCAAAATTCTTTTTTTTTTTTTTTTGTAAGCAAAAAAGAGGGGAAACTCTACAAATTGATCAGCTTATGTACTCAATAGAGCACTGTTGAGCGTAGAGTGACGTGTCTCAGTAATTATGAAGGCTCTCTGCTGGGGAAAAACAGACATTACATCATCTTAATTCTAATACAGTGAGAACCGTTTTTTTCCTCTTCCCCCTTCAAGACTGCACACTTTTGTAGTATTTTCTGAAAGTCATGTCCTATTTCAGCTCTCTAAGTATCTGCTCAAAGGAAATGTAATGAAGCAGGAGAATTGATGCGGTTTTCTGTTGTCTGGTTAATCAGAATAAGGAATCAGCCGTCATGTTGCTTGTTGATTAAGAAACCTGGGTGTAGCAGTGCAGGCAGCGCGCACGTGGGTGTTAGGGTGTGACTTTACAGATAATGCTGCAGTGTGTGAGGGCCTGGATTTTGTTTTGAGTAAAAAAAAATAAAAAAAACGAGTGGACTTTATCTTGAGGAAATCTTTGACTCTGTACCTGGTTGTTGTTTAGTAAAAGATGTTGCTTTGTCTCTCAGGTGAATATCAAGTCTCTGGAGGATGTGGTTCGCGCCTACCTGAAACTTGCGGAGGAGAAGACCGAGACGGCCAAAGAGGAATCTCAGCAAATGGTGTTGGACATAGAGGATCTGGATAACATTCAGACCCCTGAGAGGTACATGACAATGTCGCAGTCTGAATTACATTTATTCGTTTAGATTCTGAGCTGCTAAGATGATGATGATAAACTGCCAGTATGATGCAATCGTTTATTTTATTTTTTTTGTCGTCAGTGTACTGCTGAGTGCCGTGAGCGGAGAGGACACCCAGGACCGTACGGACCGCTTGCTGCTCACTCCTTGGGTCAAATTCCTGTGGGAGTCATACCGTCAGTGTCTGGACCTGCTGAGGAACAACTCCAAAGTGGAGCGTCTTTACCATGACATCGCGCAGCAAGGTCCAACTCCTGATTTGATCAAGCATCAGAACTGCTTACATGTTTGCTGTCTTAATAAAAACAGTTTTTTTTTTATTTTTTATTTTTATTCTTATAAACAGCGTTCAAGTTCTGCCTGCAGTACACCCGCAAGGCCGAGTTCCGTAAGCTGTGCGATAACTTGCGCATGCACTTGGGTCAGATCCAGAGGCACCACAACCAGAGCACAGCCATCAACCTGAACAACCCCGAGAGCCAGTCTATGCACCTGGAGACTCGTTTGGTGCAGCTGGACAGCGCCATCAGCATGGAGCTCTGGCAGGTGAGGCTGTGAATGTGTCGGGATTGTGTTGATTGACAGGAATGAAGGGGGTAAAAAAAAAAATTAAAAAATCGTACCAACCCCAATAACCAATCGCGTTTCAGGAAGCGTTCAAGGCGGTCGAGGATATCCACGGACTGTTTGCGCTCTCTAAGAAACCCCCCAAGCCCCAGCTCATGGCCAACTACTACAACAAGGTGTCCACTGTGTTCTGGAAGTCAGGGAACGCTCTGTTCCACGCTTGCACGCTGCACCGCCTCTACCATCTCTCCAGAGAAATGAGGAAGAACCTTACCCAGGAGGAAATGCAAAGGTCGGTGACTTGTCTTTTTTTTTTTTTTTTTTTTTCCTTCTTCTTCTTTCCTTTTTTTTCATCCATCCAGCAATGGATGATCTGAAATCAGATGCTCAGTGTAAATGGAAAAATGCAAATGGTTTACGCGCAATGTCTTTTTTTACAGGATGTCGACACGCGTGCTTTTGGCCACTCTGTCCATCCCAATAACCCCCGAGCGTACCGATATCGCCCGCCTGTTGGATATGGATGGGATTATTGTGGACAAGCATCGCAGACTGGCCACTTTGCTCGGCCTGCAGTCGCCACCCACCCGCCAGAGTCTCATCAACGACATGGTAATCTCAGTTTTGATTAACTTGAGCTGCCAGCTACCTGTATTTAATACAGGTAGTCCCCGACTTAGACATTCGAGTTAGGAATTTTCACGGGGATGAATCGACCGCGGTTCTACAAACATTCGTAGAAGTAGCTCACGTACTGTATATTGTACAGACAATAGACACTGCAGTGCACCAGATACCAATATTTACAATCGCATACGATATTTTCAGTGCGTACGTGAAATGTATAAAATGTCTAAAGTCCTGAGGGTGAACAATCCGAATATCCTCAACAACATCCTAAAATTCTTAAAGAAACGATTTCACAGTCCAATACGGTGGAAAACAGCTCTGAGACTAAATGGTCTCCGAGGTTCCCCTCTTGATTTAAAGGCACAGACCCAACACTGTGAGATTCAGTACTCATTAGGTGCAGTTAAGGTTTTGGCCACATGATGGGAACAGTGTGGGGAAGGGGACAGATGTTGTCAAGGTGATTGGGTCTGCTTCACATTTTAGCTTTATAGATAGATATAGTCGTGGACGAGTCTGGCACCACATTCAAAAGGTCACTAAATGTCTTGCAGGTGAGGTTTAATCTCCTTCAGTACATCATTTCCGAAGTCAAGGAGCTGTACAGCTGGCTGGAGGTGGACTTCCATCCCCTCAAACTGTGTGGCCGCGTCACCAAGGTACAGCACTGGCATTTGTGGAATTGATTGGTTTAATCAGTGTTTCGGAGGTGCAGTGGTCGTTTAAAAAGTCCTCGTCTGGTTGTATCCAGGTGCTGAACTGGGTGAGGGATCAGGCAGAGAAGGAGCCTGACCTGCAGCAGTACGTTCCTCACTTGCAGAACAACACCATCCTCAGACTTCTGCAGCAGGTTGGTGGTGCTGACTTAACACCCTGAAGCAGAACATTTCGCTGTGGGAGCTTCTTTGTCTTTGAACAACACGTAACGTGTGCAAATCCTCCGGTGTGATGATTTCAGGTGGCACAGATCTACCAGAGCATCGAGTTCAGCAGGCTGGCCTCTCTCGTGCCGTTTGTGGACGCTTTCCAGCTGGAGCGCTCCATCGTCGACGCTGCACGTCACTGTGACCTGCAGGTATGTTGATAATCGTTAACGCTTCTACCTCCAAAAAGGAGCTGTGTCACAGCTGATCGTTCCTGTTTTTTATTTATTTATTATTTATTTTTTAAGGTGCGCATCGATCATACATCCCGAACCCTGAGCTTTGGCTCTGATCTGAACTACTCGACTAAAGAGGACGCCCCTGTTGGACCTTTCCTGCAGAACATGCCTTCTGAACAGATCCGTAACCAGCTCACGGCGATGTCGTCCGCTATGGCCAAGGCCATTCAGATCATCAAACCGGCTTCCATTCTGGTAAGGACGCGAAATAATGCCGTTGGTTCTTGCGCCTGTGTCTTTAACTTGCTTTTCCGTTAATTACGGTAGTTCAAGCTTTAATTGTTCAATCTCCTCCTCCTCTTGCAGCAAGAACGGGATGAGCAGAGTCAGCAGGCCAACACCGCCTACGTTAAGAACGCTCGTAAGGAGCACCAGCGCATCCTGGCCCGCCGCCAGACCATCGAGGAGCGCAAGGAGCGTTTGGAGAGCCTGAACATCCAGCGTGAGAAGGAAGAGCTGGAGCAGCGCGAGGCCGAGCTCCAGAAGGTGCGCAAGGCTGAGGAGGAGCGCCTGCGCCTCGAGGCCAAGGAGAGGGAGAAGGAGCGCATCATGCAGGAGCACGAGCAGATCAAGAAGAAGACCGTGCGCGAGCGTCTCGAGCAGATCAAGAAGACCGAGCTGGGAGCCAAAGCATTTAAAGACATCGACATTGAGGTACAAATATAAACATCAAAGCTGTTTTTTTTTTATTATTATTTATTTTTTCCTGATTACACGGACAGTAGTTGTTCTTATGGCCTCACAGCTGTTTAGTCCCAATCCTGAAAGTTCTCATTGGCGTGAGTGTGCAGAGTATTTTAGTAATCAAGTATTCTACCAAAACTTTAATCGAGTAATCGGATAAAATGTACTTTTGCTTAATTAAGCAGCAATGTCAAATATATAAGAGAAACAAAGATTAATTCGTTTTCTTTTTAGGAAACTTAAATTTTTTTAATGCATACGGCATTTTATCAAAAATAAACATTCATTATTCACAATATAAGGAATAGCTTAAAGTTAACTGAGGAATTAGATTCATTACAGTGCCATACATTCTTATTTTAAAGCCTTTTCTCAGATGCAAAAAAAAAAAGGTATTTCAAATGACTAAGACACACATTAAAAATTTTTTTTTATATATTTTTATCGCTCCTTCACATTTTGCAGCCCGCAACAGAACGCTCCCTCAAATCAATACTCCGCTCACTGTTTTGCGTCTCCTTCCGCTTTGTAGGCGATGTCAGCGCTTCTTCTCCGTCTGTTTACAGGTGGCTTGCATCCGGAAGCGCGCTGTGTCACGGCAAACAAATAATTGCGCAAAAACATACCGCAGGCTTTTAAAATCAATTAAAAGAAGCTTCCTCGATCATTTTTTGTAATCGAATTGCTTGAGGAATCGTTTCAGCCCTGTGTGTGTGCGGAAACGCTCGTACTTTGACTGTTGAACATAGCTGTGATTTCTATTGTCCCTATCTTTACCACACAACTTCACCAAGCATTTAAGTGATGTCTAATCATGATTCACAAGACTAAGCTGTTTTACTAGTTTATTGAGAATTTATTGCTCGCTTTCATTCAGGTATTAATCTAGACTGGCTCAGTTGCTACAGTTAATAGTGGAGCGTTAAAGAGCTTAATCAGCATTTTTTATTTGTTTAATCGTCTCGTATTTATTCATTATTTGATTGTATGATACAAAGGCTTTTAGTTTGTTGGAAGTCAAATAGAAAAAAATACATTATTCCTCTTTTTATTTTAATGTTTGTTCAGGGGAATGAAGTTTTCCCTTTTGTGTATTGTTTGTGTATTGACCTGCATCTCTGTTTATCTGTGCAGGATCTGGAGGAGTTGGATCCTGATTTCATCATGGCCAAACAGGTGGAGCAACTCGAGAAAGAGAAGAAAGAGCTGCAGGAACGCTTAAAGAATCAGGAAAAGAAGGTAGGTTACATGGAGACAAATAACCTCGTTTAGTTTGGACAGGGAATTCATTCGTCATGTTTTTTATTTTTTATTCCCCCCGCCTCCCCCCCCCCCCCCCCCGCCTTAAACCTGGACTCCATTTTCCAGATATTTTAATGTCTGAAATTGCAGCACAGCCGCGTTTATTTCTAATAATAATTCATTATCTACATGAGGGTTTTTGTCTGTTAATGTGTTTTCAGATCGACTACTTTGAAAGGGCGAAGCGTTTGGAGGAAATCCCCATGATTAAAAAGGCCTATGAGGAACAGCGCATCAAAGATATGGAGCTGTGGGAGCTTCAGGAGGAGGAGAGGGTAATGCCTTCATGCAGTTCATCTCGACAGTCTGAATAGCCCAAAAGTACTGCTCTGCTTGCCTTTAGAAGTTCTGTCGAAACAGTGTATACTTGGAAACTGGAGAAAGTTAAAGCTCTTCTTAAATCTCTCGTTTGGGGGTTTTGAGAGCCAGTTGTCAGAAATGTATTCTTAATAATCTCTAGGTTCTAGATAATCATAACGCTTGCTCTTATAATAATGATGTATGGTTATGTTAAACTGGAAAGAAAGGTGACTCTGGACACGTTTGTGTGACTAAAGGCGTCTCTGCTTATGACCGTTATTTCATAATGTGCGTCTTTAATCAGATCAGCAACATGCAAGTGGAGCGTGAGAAGGCTCTCGAGCACAAAAATAGGATGTCCAGGATGATGGAAGATAAGGAGAACTTTGTATCTAAAATAACAGCTGCCCGAAGCTTCATCTACGAAGTAAGGATTTTGTTGGTAGAGAGATTTTCTGTGCTTTGCGTAGAGTTGATTTGCTCCAAGCGACTTCTTACGCTTTTTATTATCTCGAAGGAAAAACTGAAGCAGTTCGAGGAGCGATTGGTGGAGGAGAGAAAGACGCGTCTCGAAGAGCGCAAGAAGCAGCGCAAGGAGGAGCGACGGAGCGCTTTCTATCGCCAGAAAGAGGAGGAGGCTCAGAGGATCCAGGAGGAACAGCTGAAGAAGGGTACAAGAGATTTTTTTCATTCTTTATATGTCGTACTTGACTTTTGGACACACGAACAAATCGTTAGAAAGGGTTTTTTTTTATATAGATGCCTATTTAGCTGACTAGCTGAGACAAACTAAGTACTATACAAAAAGATAACATGTTTAGTTTGTAATTACTATGTAAATGATAGTGTTTTAAAATAAAATTTGGAGTAAAACAATTCAATTCAACCATCCATTATCAAAGTTCTATTATAATTAAGATATAAAAAATAAAGAAATTTAAGCAAGGACCATACTTTGCTTTATTTACCTGACTATAGCATGTTTACATGTTGTTGTTTTTTTGTTTTTTTTATATTTGCGTGTCTTCTATGTAGTTGTTCTATGTAATTTAAATGTCATCATGATGTCACTGGAGAACATGATGTCGAGCTACACGTGTCGTTCCTTAGCTGCCAGTTGATTCGGACACGTTCACGTTTCATACAAACATCCATAACTTTGATTGTGTTAAAGCTGCTTTGCGACAATGACGATTGTTAAAAGCGCTTTACGAATACATGTGAATTTAATTTCATTACTGATTGTCGTGTTTCAGAGCGCGAGGAGCGTGAGCGTCAGGAGCAGGAGCAGAGAGAGGAGGAGGAGCGCGAGTACCAGGAGCGCCTGCGCAAGCTAGAGGAGCAGGAGAGGAAGCAGCGCGCCAGGCAGCAGGAGATCGAGGATCGTGAGCGACGCAAGGAGGAAGAGCTGAGAAAGCCCCCGGAAGAGAAGGCGGCCACCAAGGTAAACAACACAAACAAAAAAAGAACAACACAAACATTCAACCACTCATCGTCTATACACTTTGCTCTCTGGTGTTTTTTTGCGGTGGCCCTGAAGTGCGAAACAAATTAACAAAGCTGAAAGCAAAATAAATTAAATAAAACCAAAAACAAAATAACTAATTCAAAAACAAAACAACCCAAAACAAATTTTGTTTTTGAATTAGTTATTTTGTTTTCCATTTTGTTAATTTGATTTTGAATTTATTTTGTTTTGGGTTTTGTTTTTGGTTTAATTTCGTTTTTTAAATTTATTTTGTTTTCAGTTTTGTTAATTTTGTTTTGCACTTCACGGCCACCGTAGTTTTTATTTATTTATTTATTCCCCCCCCCTCATTTGAAAAACTGCAAAGCAAAAGGTGTGTGGTATTTTTTTTTTTTTTTTTTTTTTTTTTAAGCAGAACTTGCTCACGGCCCACCGTTTGTTTCAATTAACAAATTATGATGTCGTACCTAATGAAGTACGTATGATATTTAAAGAAGTTTGGTGCTACATTCCTCAATGAAGTAAATGATCCTGGCCTTTTTAAACATCATTTACTCTTTTATTTATTTATAACGATTTTTTTTTCTCCTTGCGTATTCCTCAACAGTATTGTGTTTTTCATACCGGCAGATACCGTGCGGCATGACAAAGCGATACCAGTTAAATTAACCGCATCAGTATCGCTTTATGTGGACATGTGATTTAGAGGCTTTACAGTTTAACTCATCTGAATTAAATTGAATCACTCGTGAATCCAACATTATGACTCGAAATTTAATTTGGTTAGTTCGGTTTGTTTACAAGGTAATTGAAGCCAATAGAATAGATGCTGGTTCTATAACGGGCACCTCCACTGTGCTCCACTGACTTGAAAGCAAAACCTGCAAACAAGACGTCTTGTTAAACTTTAAGTACCAACAAAAAAACCCCAAAAATGCTTCTGACTCACTTCCACTTCCTTATTCTGCTGACGGTGTGAAAAGAAAAAAAACCCTCCAGAGTAAATAGTCTTCGAGCTGGCTGTTCCTTTTTTTTTTCTTTTTTTTTTTTTTTTTTTCTTCCACCATCCTCGTAATGATGACTTGCAAAACCCTTTTTTCTTTGCTGCTCATTGATGCATAAATATAAAGACCAGCTTAGAGTGTAATTTGCTCTAATGACCGATAAGTGAGTCATGCACAAGCACGACCAGGTTAAATCCAAGTCTAAACAACTAGACTAGACCGTTAACGTTTGCTGGTGTAAGTTAATAGCAAGGTTGATCCAGTAAATGTTGGTCTGTTACTGCAGGACTGGGCTGAGAAGGACGATGGCGCCTGGAGGAAGCGTACAGAGACCACTGATTCGGAGTGGAGACGTCCTGCTCCTGATAAGTGAGTGGATGCTAATTTATATTAGGAACACTATGAAGAACAGTAGGCCTACATTTTATTGTTTTGTAGAGTGTGGTTGAGGTGTTTAACTTTTTCGATTGAACTTTTGAAGCAGGGATTGGCGTCAGGAAGGACGTGAAGAAAATGAACGCGAGGAGAACGAGCCACCCTTCAGAAGGGGCGGTGAGGGTTCACGTCGCGGACCTTCGGATGACCGAGGCCTTCGTCGAGGCTTCGATGATGACCGTGCACCCAGACGCGGCTTCGACGACGATCGCGGCCCCCGGCGTGGCTTCGACGACGATCGCGGCCCCAGACGCGGCTTCGACGAAGACCGCGGCCCCCGACGCGGCATGGACGATGATCGTGGTCCTAGGAGGGGATTTGATGATGACCGCGGTCCTCGCCGCGGCACGGACGAGCCCAGGGCCTCCCGACGTGGCGCTGATGATGACTGGGGTCCTAGGAGAGGCGGCGATGATGAAAGGGGAGGAAGAAGGGGCGGCGATGACGAGAGAGGAAGCAGATGGGGTGGCGATGATGAGAGAGGTGGCAGGAGGGGCGGTGATGACGCCAAGCCTTGGAAACCTTTGGGGAGACCAGGTGTGGATGGTGTTTTATAGGATTTTATGAATTACTCATTTTTACAGCTGTTGTTTCTGAAAAATTACAAATGATGTGCCTTATTTTTTTCACACAGGTGGCTGGAGAGAGAGGGAGAAGGCTCGTGCGGACAGCTGGGGTCCTCCTCGTGAATCTGGTGACCAAGATGATGACGAGCGCGATGGAGATGATGGTAATGAGGAAGAACGTTTCAGAGAGCGTCGTCCACCCAGGTACTCGCCTTGTCTGAGGAGACATGTTTTTTTTTTTTTTTTTAATGCTGCTTTTTAAAAATTATGGCAAAAAAGGAACCTGCAGGGACCTGAGAACCAATTTAAAACTTGAACCTTGGTTGTAGGGAGGAAGGAGCCTGGAGGAAGGGCGGATCTGACGAGCCCAGCAGTTGGCGTGACAGCCGCCGTGAGGACTATGATCGCGGTGAACGGCGTGACGTCAGAGACCGCCGTGATGACAGGGACCGGGACCGTGATCGCGATCGTGATCCCAGACCCGCAAACCGGGACCATGAAGAGGGTGAGACACTTTGACTAGATTTGTTATTGGTCGTTTAAAACATTCGTGTGTGTGACCTGTCGTGCTTCATGCGTGATTCAGGCGGTTCCTGGCGCCGTGCAGAGGAACGTCGAGACGATCACAAGGAAGACCGTGACGCTCCCCCGAGACCTCGCGACCGCAACGGTGACAGAAACGCCTGGCGCTCCGATAAAGACAAAGACCCCCAGCGACGCACCAAGAACGAGACGGACGACGACGGCTGGACCATGGTGCGCCGCTGAATGTCTCCGGCCGTCTCCCAATAGCCTCCACAACCTCGATCTATTAATTAATATCATTGATATTGTGACAACAACTTCTGACGTAATTGTTAACCAAATTATCATATAGAATTTTACAAAGTTTGACTTGTCATGCCAAACCTGGTGAGAGCCAGTCGTTCTGTCTTTGGAAGTAATTTTGACCTGCTCTACATCTCTACATCGTTTTGCTTTTGTGCATGCGTGGGAGATTTAATCGATCTCTCTGGGATGGGGGGGGGGATGGGGGGGAGAAGAAAAGAAAAATCATTGTGTTTCCTCGAAACAGAGTGGGTGAAGAGATGAAATGTGAAAAATACACAAACGATTAGAATATCCTGAGATACTTTATGAAAACAGCTGGCACGGAAGTTGGCTTTGATAAATTTTGATGGCAGTTGATTCCTCACTCTGGCTGCTGCTCCTGTCAGGGGTTGTGTGCTTTTTAGAAATATGAAAACTTTATTAATAAAGTCATTTGCTCAACAAATAGCTTCTAAGCTGTTACTCAATTATGGTGTATGGAAGACTAGCCGTTTATATATCATTAAATCATTACTAGAGATTCTCCATCTAATCATTTTTTTTTTCTTTTTTTTTCTTCTTACTTTTGCTCTTTAGAAGGTTTTCAGCTTTCTTTTTCTGCATGTTGTTTTGTTGTATGGTGTACAGCACCTGAAATACTTTGAGTACTAAATTACGTCATCAGGTAATACGAATCCTGTGCGAAGTGATGCCGCTGTTCAGGGGAAAAGTAGCTCAGAGTTTATAGAAGTTGTCAGATGATGTTGAGTAAAATATTAGTTTTAATTAACAGGGTCATGTACATATTAAGATTTGACTTATTATGTGGGGGAAATAAGGAACAAGATGCTTGCTCTTCTCAGACAACTTATAGTAACCTGCAGCCCGAAGTGAAGGTGATTGTTTTCCTATTCTGATGCTTTCTTTTTCCTCTTGTACACAGACAATTTGCTAGTGATTACTACTTGAATTTATTCCTGAGCAAGACATAGACTGGCTGTCACTTCATTTATAGTAGCGACGTTCTGTTAATTCAGCCAAAGTTTATATTTATTTGGAGGACATGTTTCACAGTGTGCATGCTGAGAGCATTTTGAGAAGGCATCTGTTTATACTGGTTTTAGGTATCGATCCACTAATCCTAAAAATATCAAAAGAAAAGTTTTTTTGATACGAGTCCTCATAAAACATCTTGGGACTTTTAAAAACTTTATAAACAATATGTGTGGTGGTCCACCTAACCGTTATGACTAGGATTCTGGGATTCAAAATTCAGAAATAAGTATTCACGGGTGTGAAAAAGAGACGGCCTTCATGGCACATTTTGCCGAAGATCCTGCTACAAGCCGCATCACCTTTCATGTTAAGTGGTTTACAGCTAGACGCACATAACACAACTAACTCAAAGTATTCAGTGAGTGTTACTAAATACTAATCAATGAAATGAACTATATGATCACTATAGAACAACAAAATTTACAACACAAATAACTGCACAGTACAGATGTCATTGCAAAGCCTGGCGGGAGACCACCTTCTACATGCTCTGTGTGATGGTTGAGTCGCCACAGGAAAGATGATAGACCTGATGAAACCTTGGAAAATGGAGCTACCGTTGGCTGGGAATCAAATGCTGACCTGACATTATTATTTTAATTAACACTTGTATAAGTTTAACTATTTATTACCAGACACCACGTGTGTGCACACGTTTTACTGAGACGAGATCAAATCAAAGCGAGTGAAACATGACATCATAGAACAGACCCCGTCCTGATCTCCCGACAGATTCGAACCGCAGACGCTGCCCTTTGAAGTCGCCGACACTACCACTTTGCTACCCTGTAGCAGGACGTTGTTGTGTATTTTCTTTTGAACCTCTCATCACAGAGTGGTGAAACGATGTAAAAGAAGTACTGACTTAAAGAAAAATAAAAAAAAAAGCAAATAGTATGAGTAGCTCAGCTTGTAAAGAGAGTGTGTGTGAAAAGGCATCTCAGCTTCACCACTTAGGTTCAATTCCCTGGACTTGGTTTGAGCAGTTTTTAGTCCTGAATAAACCCTTAAAATTAGCAAGTGAAAATTACTAATTTATCTTGAGAATGTGATTATTCATACTGTATAATGAATAATTATACAGGGTGGTTAAGATGATGGAGGGGAAATGCAAACACGACGCTCGCTACCAATAAAACTATTTATACTATGTATTTGTGTTGGAATTTATGTAAATATTTATTTCTGGCTCATTGTCCAGAGCAGCATAACCCCTCCTTTCACTTCTCCAGGAGCCCCAGGTGGGACAGACCAGCTTTTCTTTCTCTTTCTTTCTTCTGGATTTAGTGGCCCACCTGGTTCCAGCACCTTCAGCTCACCTTCAGGCGGTCTCGATCCTGTGTGTCTCACAGTGACAGGTCAGACCTCACCCTCAGACCTCTGAGCCACCGGTGCCTTCAAACAGCATTGTTTGGGGGGTGGTTTGTCTTTTCACTTGACAATACACAAGCTAATTTTAAGGGTTTATTCAGGACTAAAAACTGCTCAAACCAAGTCCAGGGAATTGAACCTAAGTGGTGAAACTGAGATGCCTTTTCACACACTCTCTTTACAAGCTGAGCTACTCATACTATTTGCTTTTTTTGTTGTGTTGTTTTATTTTTCTTTAAGTCAGTACTTCTTTTACATCGC
>JAQQZT010000039.1:31465411-31489214 GCA_030068275.1 Clarias platycephalus
TACACACACACACACACACAAGAGTAGATTTAGAGGGGTGGTGCTGAAGATATGTTATAAATAATGATCAATAATTATGATTAATAATAAGTTACATTTCCCTTCTAAACATAATTGTAAATGCAATATCAATGGTATATTAAAAATGGCAGCACAGGGATGGACCTATCCAATGTTAGGTCCTGCTATATTTGCAACAGATTAATTAAAATATAGCAAACAAATGAGCACAATCATTAAGCATGCCAGATACGCATACAGGCCCCTAATTCTTTTGATACTAAAGGATATTCCTATTTTTGCTGCTTTCCATAGTATATTGCAGGTGCAACCAAATAAGAAAATTCGACACTATACAATCCTTCATTTTTAAAGGACCAAAATTGAATGTAGGCTTGCATCAAGTGTACGGCTGAATTGTGACATTTAGACTCTTGTCTGGACTTAATTTTGAAAAGCAGCAGCAAAAATCTTTGGGCAGAAAAATCTAAAACCTAAGAGATCAAAACATCAGGCATGGTTAAAGCAAATACTTGGTGCATTTTTAAAACGAAAGAGTGCACTGGTAAGCTCAGGAAGAGGAATGTCACAATGCCCAGAAGACCATAAACAGTTGTGGATGAAAGCCCCCCCTAATAAAACAGTCAGATGAAGAACACACTTTAGGGCAAAGATGTGTGTTTTTATGTCTCAAAATTAACAACATTCAAGAGAATTTTAAATGACATTAAAAATAGCAGTCCACTGATGGAATACACACCCCTAATGCTGTATAGCCTATGTCTGTCTGCAGTAGCTCTCTATAGGACCACCCACATATTTAATCCTCCCTTAAATTCTTCTCTTTTCAAATAAGGTAGAGGAAAAAACGCAAAATGAAACATTTAAGCGTACAAAGCGTGACGCATTTTTTTTTTCTGTTCGCCACGTTTCAAGCTCTAGCTGGTGACAATTGAAGGCCTGAATTCCCACGGAAGAGGTGATGAACTTCCCAAACTGGATTAAAGCGCTGTGTTTGCTCAGAAGCCCTTCACTCTGGATCATGGATTTCAGTGCACAGACTTGCCTGACCTAACGAGTGGCCATTACATTCATACACTGGGACCTACCGCTGTTTAAACCCCGCCATGAAAGCAGTAATCAGCATGATTCCCCACCTTACACACTAAACAATAGAGATTTTTTTTGCTTTTAAAGAAATTCGCACGTGCTTAAGATCCGTATATTAATGTAAAGCTTACAATATTTTTTTATAATTAGACGCTAATATTAAAACAGGTAGGTTAAAAAAAAAAGAAAAACGAAAATGTTCATGTGTTGAGTGTTAAAGCATTGCCACTTGTCCAAAGATAAAAGCATAAGTCTAGATTAAGCTACTTAACAAAGTTGTTAAATAAACTACTTAAACCCTTTGTAGTATTGTATTAGTTCGTGGCAACGGTGCGGTCCACTGGGTTGGCTTAACAGGATTAACAATTTATTAAGTAAAACTATAAAGCTTCAAAAAAAAAAAAAAAAAAAAAAAGCATCATGGAAAGATTTTTCCCCTTCCCAGGCAGATGCCCATCGGAGGCAAAAAGAAATTCTTGCAATTCGAATAAATTCCTGTACATTTATATTCAAGCGTTTGGTTAGTTAATAGGAAAGCTGCAAACGAAATGATGACTAATTTTCTTACATTCTTACGCTGTGGGATAAAAATATGTGATATAAATTATGTATAAAAAATTTTTTTCCTGGATAATACAGTAACATTTCGACCTCAACATTTTATATTAATATATATAGCGACAAAAGTTGCATCAAGAATCAAGTGGAGAAAAAGTTTCTTGGACGACTAGTTTTCCAGTCTCTCTCTCTCTCTCTCTCTCTCTCTCTCTCTCTCTCTCTCTCTCTCTCACACACACACACAGAGCAAAATAAAATAGTTAGCAGTCATATCGTATTACCGGATGTTACTTTATTTGCGTTGATTCGTTAATCCACCTAAGATTTTTCTCTACCCAAAACTATTTTCCCTTTCACAATTCTCTTTTGTCTTTGATAAATGTCCATTAATTAAAAAGTCTCTAAATATTATTGATAATGCTTACAGTGTAGTGTCTACATTTTGACATCGTTATTAATTGAACCTAAAAGTGAAAAATTATAAACTATTGAGAAAGTCAGACTTTCTAGCCTATTAGAGAAGGAGAAATGACACCAGCAGGGGAACCTCAGCAGGGGAGGTTCTTGGTCTGTAGCGATCATGTATCTCAAATCAAACAGCTCATAACTAGACTTATTGGTAAACATGCTATACATTAACAAACACAACCATAAACAAACATGTATTATTAAATATCAACAATTTTCTACATAGCATGTAACAACAAAAGTCATCTGCCGAGATAAACGTATTACACATTCAGCGATATACGCAAAGAAACACGCATACGCATGCACTATAACGCGCGCAAACACTTTATATAGTTAGACAGTCAGACAGACAAAAGATAAACATCTCCATATAACAAGCATGACCATACTTGAAGAAATGGATAAAAAAAAAAAAGTTTTTAGACACAGTGGACTTCATTTCTTTAAAATAAGAAGTTACAGAACACCACCACTTGCAGCAGGAGAAAAGGCACGTACCCTTGACGTTTTCCTTTATAGCCTAAAGTTTTATTAACAGTTTAAGGTGTCCATTTGTATATCAGATATAAGTGCAAGCCATTTGACAAGCCTCACAATGACTGTTAGACTAATGATCTGTTGTTGATCTTGTAGTTCTAATGCGTTTTGGTGAAATTCAGTCCACTTTTTGCGCCTATGTTCATTAATGTATGAAAAACTGCACATCATCCCAAAGATTGTGCAAAAATCAAATGTCAACCAAATCACGTGACAACCAACTCGTAATATTAAACTTTGTTCTATATCTATATATTATATATCATTTGGCTGCTTTCGTATCGGTTTCCGCATTTAAAACTGTATAGTGTAAATTTTTTTTTTCTGTGATCCACTTTGGAAAATGTCTCGGGTTTCTTTGTCCCACTTTTAGCTTGCGCAGGTTCAGTATAATCAATCAAACATTTTATGACCACTTTTAAAATACTTATTAGTTTGGTAACACAACTGTGTTTTTTTTTTTAAAACAGTGAAGAAATTTGCGGTAGTACGAGCAGCATTTGTTTCTGCCTTGTTCTGGAGTGGGTGGATTATTTTGCACTACGAGTTCCATCAGATTAACAAACTTTCGGGAAGAATGATGTAAGTACTACATTTATTCTATTCTATATTAATTTATTTATATGAAATAAAATATTCTTACCTCACAACACAGCTGAAATATCATCCATTCTCAAAACAAAAACCTATCCAGAGATCACCTCTTTCTGAAGCACGGCGAGACACTCGGCAAATATGTATGAAACTGTTGTGCCTTGATTTTCCTCTTTTGGAAGAATAAAGTTATTTTTGGGGGGCATAAACTACCTACTATAGTTTATTTTTTCTTCCTTTTTTCTCCCCCTTTTGGTATGCAATTCATAAACACACCCACAGGCGGCGTCCTTAGTCTTTTTTCGCGCTCTTAACACCAACATCACATTGAATCGTCTTTAGCAGCTTAACACCAACGTTAAGTAAATGGGGAAAGCATACAGAAGAATAAATCTTTCCTAGTAGTGCAAAATATATCCGTTGCCAATACTACAACATTACTAGCGCTGCATCAACAGTAGTAGCATTAATAATAATAATAATAATAATAATAATAATAATAATAAATAGTAATAACAGTAGTTGTAGTAAAAGTAGAGAAAATGCTCATATGAACTGCCTCCTTTTATATTGTTAGGGAGAAAAAGTTAGAAGCACGGGAACACAGCAGTGCCCTTAAAGAACAACAGAAAGAATCCTAAAATGCTTCATAACATTTTGCTTAAAAATAGACTGAAATAAATTACAGATTAAAGCTGAATTTTTACATTTAAATGTTCGTTTGCATTCAGAATATACCGAAGATAAACTGATACTATTGTCAGGTATTTTTTTGTCCTATCCAAAATTAAAAAAAACATGAGAAAATAAAACATATACATGTGCCATTAACACTAAAGGCTTATTACTAGCGCTGCAATTCTACTATTACTACTACTACTACTAATAATAATAATGTAAAAATAAGTGTGGAATATTTAAGCAACGAATATACATTGTATATACAATATAATAATCTACTTGGATAAAGCTAATCCGCGTGAGAGGCTGGGGGAAAAACATTTTAAAAAGGAAGTTACTATGCGTATAAACAGCATATGTATCTTAATTCGGTTAATTTTGTTCTATATTACACATACGGGTGATAATAAAACGTACTTGAAGCTTAAATTCTAGAATTTCTGAAAATAGTGGAACTTTTTAGAAGATGGTTAAGCGGCTTTCAATATGTTTGCCCTATAAATGTGTAAAACAACAACAGGGACACAGCACGTTTCTTTATTCATTATGGCTTTATCCTGCTTTTAAGTTAGTAGCACTGGGTACACACAAGGGAGACATCGAGGATGGAAATTTTCTCCAATCAGAGATTTTACCATTATATATATATATAGATATATATATATCGCTCACACAAATGATTTATAATAATAATAATAGTAATAATAATACCCTGTTGTACAACACCTGCAGCAGATTCTGCAAGAGTTAATAAGTCGTACTGTTCATAAAGTGACTCAGGCTTATGGGTCAGTTAATAAGCGTTTATAGAACGTAATGGACCTTTTAACAAACGGAGCTGAAAATCTCGCCTGTGTCTAATAAATGTGCCTCATCCCCCATCCTCTTGACCAATAGAGAGAGAGAGAGAGAGAGAGAGAGAGAGAGAGAGTGTGTGTGTGAGAGAGAGAGAGAGAGAGAGAGAGAGTCTAAACTTAACTCATCACATTGGGGAAAAAAATGAAAAGGCGGAGGGTCGCAAAGCAAACGCCGGAGAGGCCGCACAGAGTGCAAAACTCGCTGATCTGATGAATTCAGGAATATCTCGAATTAGCGTCTTGTGTTGTCCTGTTCTGCAGCGTTTATCAAGTTGTGTAATTTGGTAACAGTTATTTTTAAAATAACTAATTAGCGTTGTGCAAAAGCATAACTATTACGCAAAACACAGAAAAAGAAGGGGAAAAAACATTCTTTGGCCTGTCAGACAATTTAACAGTAAGGAGCACAGGTACCTCCGGGTCTCTGCAAAGGGATCAGCGCGTGCATTTCTCCGGTTCCGGTGGAGGGATGCGTAAGGGGTGAAGAGGTGGGGGGGCAAATCCGTTCCGTTCCTCTTCTTGAATCCGCCTCTCTCTCGCTCTCCCTCTCCCCGGTATCCGCTCGGTGAGAGTATCCACGCGCTATAGAGACACTTCTTTCGTCCTCGGACCCTTTAAGGCAAACACCAGCGAGGACCAATCACTGAGCCATCATCATCATCATCACCACCAGCACGGCGGCTCCGCAGAAGAGGAAGCTGTTTACAGGAGCTCGGGTGCTAATTAGACTGAACAGAATCTCCGGCACAGCTCGGACTGGACCTGCGTCCATGGAGCGCGCGGAGCAGCACAGCGCGTCCGCCCTGGTCATGAGCGCATTTTCTACAGAGTTTTGAAAAATCTTTCCGCTTTCCCAAATCGACACTGTTTTCAACTCAACTTTTTTTGTTGGAGTATTTTTTTTTCAACGGACTTCACGATAACTGTGAGTGGCGGAAATATTTTCCCCGGTATTTTAAATAACCATGTTTCAGCCGACACCGAAGAGATGTTTCACTATAGAGTCTTTAGTAGCGAAGGATAATAATCCTCCTCCTGCTCCTGTTCTATCGGTATCCAGATCAGAGGAGCCCACGCGACCCGCGGCGGCGCTCAGTTACGGTGCGAGCCACGTGAGTCCGTTTCTCAATGGCTTCACCACCGGCGCGAGGGGCGTCTATTCCAGCGCGGACCTCGTATTCGCCGAGGCCATGTCGCACGCGCCCAGCTCGGCGGTGCCCGTGCACCCGGTCGTCCCCGCTCCCGCGCATCATCCGCCGCCGCCCCCGCCACCGCCGCATGCGCTCGCCGCTCACCACGCGCTTACCTCCTCGCACGGGCCGCACGCCCTGTTCGCCAGCCAGCAAAGGGACCCCGCAACATTTTACCCGTGGTTAATACATAGATACAGATACTTGGGGCACAGATTTCAAGGTAAGTTTAAATTATTATTATTATTACTACTACTACCTTAACATTCGTTCCTGTTTTTTTCTATCTTTTTAATTTTTTAATTTTTTAATTCATCGTATCGAAGATGGGAAAAAAATATTTAGCATGTGTCTTAAACTTTGGCAATTCATAATGCATATATTACACGGATAAGAAAACGACCAAAACGAAAATATCGTTTTACATTTTGTATATTGTATATTTGACGGGTTTTCAAAACTTAAATGTAAACATGTAAAATGTAAACATTTTTTGTTTGTTGTGCAGTTTTAGTAAACTGTCCGTTTAAAGCTCGACCAGCGAAAGAAATAGTTTCTAAGCTGAATTTTGAAGCATTTCATCCCGTAATCGTTACAAATTACAATTACAGGTCTATTAAAATATATGTATATAAAATATAAGTAAATAATAGTAAAAAAAACTATGGTAAATTTTATTGCTTAGAAAAATATATTCAATTTAACTGTTGCCTGTACAATAACAGGCCTACTATATGAACAAAGACCAAGACAATTAAAAAACAAACAAACCGATAATTAAAATAGAAATGCTTTCCCCCCATTTGCTGTAAAATTATGGCCCAAAATTTAATGCAAGTGTTATTTCATTTGAAATAAAACTGTGAGGCCATCCATCCTGTTCTCTCCTGTCTTTCAAACAAAGCCGTCATGAAGATTATGTCTATGGGAACTGGAGTTGTACAGTGTCAAAGTATTGGCATCAAAACAACGGAAAATAAACATCGCCTGTAATTATCCAATCCAGTTCTTGAATGGGCAAACAAGCAAAAAGCAACGCTATTATTAAATGTAGAATAAAACAAACAAAAAAAACTGTATGTAGGTGTAGGTGCATGCGCGCAGGAAACCAGCCAATATGTTACACGGTTGACTTTTTTACACTTTAGTGTTTTAGTTAAACGATTGTTGTTTTTTATTATGTTTTTATCGAAATCAATTAAAATGCTTTGATTAGAAATGTGTCGCAATTGCTGCACTGCTAGGTTAATTAATAATTTCACGAGAACGTAATAGGTAACATAACTCGAAAAACATGTCGCTTTTTGTAATTAGTTAAAATGCTAAATAATTATTATAATTATTATTTTAGTGATAGATTTTTATGGTTAAATGTATGATTAAGTTCGAGACACTGTACTAAGCAAAGTGAAAGCCATGGGATAAGGAGGTAAAGTGTATATTTGAAATAAATTTCCATCGACTGCACGGTGCTCGTGTTGCTACTCATTTCCTGTTGTAAATTTGATTAATTTAGCGTCAGCTCGGGTGTTTTGTAGCGTCAATACAAAGGCCTGTGTGGTGATATTATAGGGATGACTAGCTTATAAATGTCTTATGGCTCATAACAGTCTTTTACGTGCAGGAAACGATATTTTTTCGTGCAACATTGCAGGAAACGAAACAAGTCCGGAGAGTTTCCTTTTGCACAACGCGCTCGCCAGGAAGCCCAAACGGATCCGCACGGCGTTTTCTCCGTCGCAGTTGCTCCGGCTCGAGCACGCGTTCGAAAAAAACCACTACGTGGTGGGAGCAGAGCGGAAGCAGCTCGCGCACAGCCTCAGCCTCACAGAAACTCAGGTAGGACCACATCTACCGCATGTTTGCATTTTAATTCATGCAAAATAACAATGATTAGAGACTAAGCCTTGGTTAGACGTGCACGCGCATGCACTGCATTGAATTTTTTTTTGTTTAAGTCTGAAATGTATGCACATGCGCCTTCTATCATAACTCACTGATTTTTGGAAAAAAAAAATCTAATTTCAAGACGAAGCGATTCTGCTATTATTATTATTATGTCAGTTTTCTTTTTCCTACGTGCGTGGTTTATCTAACCTGTAAGAATCTGAACTTGAAAAAGAGGAAGTTTAAACGAACCCTAACTCAGGAAGGTTTAAGATTTCTCAGGACACTTGGAGGAGACACTTGCTTCTTAATTATAACATACTTATATATGTATATAATTACACTTAATTTTATAAAAAAAAACAATATAAACAAAATACAGAACACTGACTAGCGAAGCACAGTTAGTATTTAGATATGAACTAATTTGTAAATGAAGAGTTGATTTAGGAATACAAGGAATTACCGCCTCAAACATTAGGCTATTTATTTGCTTATGTCATTGTTGAAGTGGCTTACGGTTCTATTCGTTTTGACCCATAAATAGGGTGAAAGTCAAACTGAAAATGAAAGTTTGGTTAGGATCAGGATTTACTGTATTAGGTAAGCTCGACTGAACTCCTCATATTAACTCCTTTTAGAAAATGTCTGGCACTTATCCGGTTAACCAGGTTAAAGGGGACACTTCAGAGAGGCGCCATATTTAGAGTCGTATTTGTGTTTATATGGCTCGGTGGCTGTATTGTGCCCAGTGTGAGCACAGATCCCCTTTACTAAACGAGGCCAAGAGGGAGAAATGAACTATAGGAGCCACTTCAACGCTTCAATTAGCGTGCTGAAAAAGCGCATTAAATGCACCTCGCTGGCCAAGCTCGTTCTGCGGCTGATATGAAGGATAAAAGATGACGAATTAAAGCTAACGGGCCAAACGAGGGAACAATTGCAATAGAAAAGTTTCCCGTTCTTTCTCTGCTCATTCAATATCCTGGCTCAATAACCTGTGCACCTCAAATTCAGAAATCCCCCAGGGGGTACAATCACTCTAGACAAATGTGTGAAAATTAAAGGTGCTGCTTGATTTATTGAATATATTTTTTTTAGATTTTTGTTTGCACTGTTATATTGCCGCAATTATTCTCTGAAATACATTTGTACTGTCTAAATGAGCAGAAATAACCACTAGTGTTTACACCGTTATATTTGAAATGGCGTTCACATTATCATCCGGACAATTATTTTTAGACTTTAAGAAAAATGGGTTACTTATCTCTGTACACACCTTTCGCATCTTTATATTCATCGTTTACCTCAAAATACAGATCTAAATGCTAAATTGAAAATTTTACTTCGTGTGCCTTTTAAAAATACAATTAACGGTACATCGTGTCCAGGAAAAACTTTAAAAAGATAAGAAAAGATAAGGGTCACGCAAAGTTTTTCTGAGCTGGAGCTAAACCATTATTATTGACTTTTCTCCCGCAATTCCATATTTTTGTTTCGTTTTGAAAGTATGTGCAATGGATGAAGAAATACGGTTGACACCACAGTGTAACTGATAGTTAGATATTACATATAGGAGTGATAGAATTTAATTGTTTAAGTTATTAATATTTCAAATATGTGTCATATTACACTGTGTTCTGCTGGAATATATTATATAGCGTAATCTATGAATGATTTATACACACTTACTACACTTTTGGTCATGGTGCTCGGTTTTTTTATTCTGACACTATATATAAGCTGTTTTCCAATATTTTATTTACAATAGGGTTCTACTTGCGCATTCGGAAATAAAGGCACTTGTCATTGGGATGGTACCATTAAGGGAGTAGAGTGTGTACCTATAGGTCCTTAGGGTCCAATTATATAGATGGAATTATTTTTAAAGGAAGACTGTAGGAAGAAGATATACTAATAGTCTAAAATTTGTCCTCTTAATTAAGCGACAGTACAGTTTGCTACCTTTATTTCCAAGTGCAGGTTTACAAAGCCATAATTTTTATTTTCTGAAATGTAATCCATGTTATGTACAAATGCTCTAGAAATTACTCGAAAGATCCAGCAAAAGGAACTTTTTTGTCGGTTTTAAGCACCCTTTGGGATATATTTAGACTCTGGTGTTGTGTCTCGTCAGGAAAGAGCTCGCTGAATCAAATGAAGACTCGCTATTTAGACTGCACTCTCGGATAGAGTGACAGAGAGCTTTATTTCTTGTATAAGGCTATTCATCTTTTTCCAGAGCTGTCACTGATACTAAAGCTGAGAGGCCAGCTTGCTTTTTGGCAGCGCAAAAAAAAAAAAAAAAAAAAAACCAACAACCTGGAGAATGTTTTATGATTTTATTCTATACATGTTTTTGTGTTATTTATACCCCCTTCTGCTTCCCGACAGGTCAAAGTTTGGTTTCAGAACAGAAGGACGAAATTTAAGCGTCAGAAACTGGAGGAGGAAGGCTCGGACTCGCAGCAGAAAAAGAAAGGCACGCATCACGTGAACCGGTGGCGGCTCGCAACAAAACAGGGGAGTCCCGAGGAAATAGACGTCACGTCGGACGATTAAAAAGAAACGACCCAAATAAACAAATAATAATAATAAAAAAAAAAAAACTCGAAGAGCTTTTGAAGCCTGGAAAACACGACATGGAGTGAAAAGTGTGACACGGATAAAGGACGGCGTGAAAAACTCGAAAGAGAGCAAAACCAAATTTCTCTTTTTCGGATCTCGGCAGCTCGAGGGTGAAAGAATCCTGTCGCTTTCATCACGAGGAAACTGTCAATACTTTTTTCCACGTTGCCAAGGCAACATGATTGACAGGTAGTAGACGGCCACGCCCCTGCCCCACCTCATCATCGCAGTCAAAATACACCTCCTAACGCGCATAGGACATTTGCACTTCTGAGAATATTTTTCCTTAAAAAGTACCAAAATACCTGCTTTTGGCAAAACTTGAATCGCATGATAAAGAGCAACGTTTTTTTTTTCGGGGCGCGTAGGCGCATTAATTTAACCCTTTTTGCAAAGTAACTTTATTCGGATTCTCTTTTTCAAACTGGGAAATGTCGTGTGTTTTATGTTTTGTTTCTTTTCCTAAAAAAAGAACAGTGTGCAGTCTTTGAATTTATAATTATCGTGTCCAAGTGGTTGTGAAAATGATATATGAAGTAGCAATGCTGCGGTAAAGTGTTTTGTTTTTAATAGCTAAGTAAAAAAAATAACTACTCTTTTCAAATTTGGTGACATGGATTGAAATTTTTAGCTGTCTCAGCTAAAGGGAGGATATCTCCCTCAATTTCCCACAATATACCAAAAGGAAAAAACTACCTGATGACCGCAAAGCAGCAAAACTTCAAAAGCACTGAGCGTATATATTCCATGTACAGAGATACTTAAAATGTTTGTTTAAAAAAAACTTTCACCAGAATGTAAATAATTTGTGTTATTGTGTTAAGTTTGCTACAATTTTAACACAAACAATATACTTCCAAGAAGTATATAATTGTCAATATTTTGTCAATAAAGTTTTATCATGTTGCTCAAAATAATAATAAAAAAAAAACAGCAGAAAACTTCGACGAGTTTGTGAGCGGTAAAGCTAAAGCTTATATTTTTACTCAAACAAGTGTGGACGATCCCGATTTCAAAACATTCCTAGACATTAGAACATAAATAAATAAATACGTAATACTTTTACTAATTAAACCTAAAATAAAAAAATAAAAAAATAGCAAATTATTTACGCAACAAAATATTGGGTGGTCACTAATTATAGAGCATACATATATACGGGCATATGCTTGAATCCCTTATGGCAAATATGATTTCATATTGAATACAAGGCTATGAAATAAGTATACAAATAATATGATGTATAGGCTATATGATCAAATATTATAGGTGCATGATTAGCGTATTTGCATATTGATAGTATTTCCTTTGTGTTGGGTAATAATTTTTTTAAATAAGGCTCCTTACCCTATAGGGAAACAAAATCAAGCACAAAGTGGATGCTGTTGCCAGATAGCTACTTTACCGGACGAAGTGCTCCTTGTTGTTGTTGTTTTTTTCTTTGCATTATTTTTTCCTCTCGGCCTGGTAGACGGCATTAATCAGTTTTATTTCCACGAACAGAAAAAGCAGTGTCTGGCCCGTTCAGGCCACAAAGAGTCCTTACAAGCTTTTGTGAAAGTGCAAATCAGTTTAGGCAATTATCATACGAGTAATATGAAGGAAAGGGGAGGAGGGATGCGTTGCCCACTGGTCCACTTTAATCTGTTAATCCGTGGATCCAAAGGGGGCCTGGTTGGACATAATTTAGGACAATCCGACTGCCCCGCACAAAGCCGATAAGGGGAAGGCTGCAATGTGCTTAAAATGGGAGCTTTGTTTTTAAAATCGTGCCATTTCTGGAACAAAGCATAATTTTTTGCATGCATCCAGGTCTAATAATTTCTAGTTTTGACACCCGGACGATGTCAAATGTACACTTAATTCAGACTTGATTATTATTATAATTTTAAAAATAAATAAACCACAGGTCTTCATTTTTTTTATTTATTTTTTTGAAAGACTCTGGTCTATAGAGGAGGATATTTGATGGCCTGTGAACTATAACGGCAATAATAAAAAAAAAAATCTACAGAGAAGCTTTGGAAACCCCCACCACACAACTCCCTTAAAAGCTTTATTACAAACCCAGCTTTGAAATAGAGGGATTAGGAGGCTGAAAGGGGGGTCCCACAATGGCTGCAAGAAAAGGTTTCATGCTAATGACGTTAATGCCCTTTTGTATCTCTGGACTGCACAACTTCATTACTCCTATCTGGAGGAGCTCAGTCCACTCGAGCTCCCCCCGCCCTAAAAAAGGGAAGAAGGATTTCATAGCCGTCCTGTTCAAACTAGATAATTATATCTTTTCAAGTTGGCACTGAGATAAAGACAAAGTGCCTTGATCCGCTGCAAACAAATCTGGCACACCATAGCGGCTTATTATTATTATTATTATTATTATTATTATTATTATTATTCATTTATTTTGCACAGGCAGTTTCAATGCATCAAGTGTTTTACATTTAACGATGGTTAATTAGTTTAAATTAATAAAAAAAAATATATACATACAGTATACATATATAGGCTACTGTATAAAACACAGCTGCATAGTTTTGTCTTAAAAAAGCAAACTTTTTTTCTGTATTAAAAAAAAACCCAAACCTGAGGAAAGGTGTATTTTATGAAGCACACACCAAACTCGGCTATTATTTTTTATGAATTGAGAATTAGGAATTATCTTATATAATCTAACAATTGTAAACGGAAATATAAAAAAAAATATTAATACTTTCTGAATTAAGGGCACAATTATTTATCATCACCAGCAAATGTTTACCACGAGTCACAAATGATAATAGTATTTATTGATTTATCACTTGTGAAGTACAAGTACATAGGATCACTCTAATTTTTCCAAAAATACATCAGATAATCCTAATCACTCGTTCCTATTTTCCAATGCAATATGATTATTCCGTCATAGGTTCTCCATTTATAAATAAATTGGATCATAATTATGCCTACTTCCCTTTTTATTATTCTATTATTTAAGACTTCTCTATTCATTCGCATCCTGGAAACCCCAAAAGGTGGATTATGAGCTCGACCTAATGCGCTATGAATATCCTGCCACGACTTTCCTTTTACCAACAAGCCTGCTGGGCCGGTGACCCCGTGACCCGCTTACCTAACCTCATAGTGCGTTAACACGTCGGAGGGGGAACATTAACTGCAATGCCACGCTTATGGAGTAAAAGAGCGATCAATCACGAAGGTTCCTTGCAGCATGGCTTCATGCATTTTACAACTAGCTCCCAAATAGCACAAACACTACACATACAGAGAGAGAGAGAGAGAGAGAGAGAGAGAGAGAGAGAGAGGTGATGCAAACCTTGTGCCCTTCTTTGCGCGAGTGATGCTTTATAGCTAATTGGTCGCCTCTTAAAAAAAACCTACTATCAAATAACCTCGGTGACCCAAACCCTCTAAATCGGCAATTACTAGCTTTAATTACATCCGCTCATCCGAGTGAACAGCACTTTTACCAGGACGCAGGACGCACTCAGGGCGCAGGATGAAGCCACGCATTGACGCACAGCACCTGTAAACACGGAGATGAAGAAAAAAAAAAAATGGCATTAAAACTCGGCGCTGTGGTATTTGGACAAATTAAGGATGTGCATGCCAAAAATCTAAACTTTGCAATGGCCCATCGTTGTTTTGACTCCACCAAATTATTCATATTTTATGCGACTTTATACAAGTCTGAGCAAACCAGAAATAAACATTAAACTAAAAATGCGTAAAACGAGTAGTTAGGTAGAAACACGCCTCTGTATCGCATTTTTATTTACCAAAATAAGCTTTAAATGATGGCAGCTGCATGCAATATTTTTTATCGACTTGCTTTTACTTGAATACTCATTGAGATCAGATCTCTAAATACTTTTCTGATGACAAACTCACAGAAATGTTTAATATTAGAGAATACATTTAATATATAATGTCATGCGATTTATACAGCGACGGAGAAAATAGCAAATTTCACTTGTCCTGTCCGTGGAAAAAACAACCATGGCAACTTTAATTATTCGCAGATTCTTATTTACCAAAGAGAAAACTTGGGATGCGGGCATTTAAGGCACATCGAGACGCTACACAGACTATTTTATCTCAGCATAAATTCAGCTTTTAGATAAATTGTATTTATTTAAAATATTTTTTACTACGTCTAAAACTCAAAAGCAATATCTGTGTTGGTAATAAAGTAACACTGCGTTTTATAGTATCTGTTAAATATAGACGACAACATAAAACAGGGTGTTAATTTTTCCTTCCTCCTATTTGTTTACAACTGTTCATCTAAAAACGCTTTTTAATTAGTGTTTAATTAATTAGCTTACGTGTTTGCCCTGGAGCAGCCATTGTGTGTGTTTTTTCTCAGTGTATTTCATTGATTGCACATATGTTTTTAGACTCTACTGGGCTTCCCTGAAACTAAGGATTCCGTCTCAGAGGGGTTTTCCCCTTTAAATAAGCAATAATTAAATTAAAGACGCAGAATAGAGCACAGACACAATACAGATCGACAACAAACTTGCTTATTTCCGTTTCACCAGCTGCTCTAAAAACCTTGAAATTTTAGGCTCAGCAATAAACATTAAAGGCTAAGAAGCAATTAACACCCAGCCATCCAACAAACTAACAATACAGCAAATAGACGTTTGTATTTTTCTTTCGACACAATTCTACATTTATTTTCCACATAAGAAATATTTTCTTTCATTTTCTTTAACTTCTGATTGTGGATTCAGTCAAGGCTGTGTTTACCCAAACACAAAAACTTTTAAACTTCAGTTCATAAAATGCCAGGCCTTCAAATTTTCCACAATTTCAAAAGAACTTTTCCACCTCATAAAGAGCTTGATAATTAACTAACTATTTAGACCATGCAAGCATAATGAAAAGTTCAAACTCTACAAGGCAGGGAGTTCCTGAGACTGGAACAGCAAACCAATGATCTCATAAACTAACCAGCTTTGAAAATCAGGAGCATAAAATGTTGTTTATGAAAATCCATTTGATTCTCATGATAACACAGATGCTTCCCATGATGCTCGATTTAATTCATATGAATCTCTGGATTGCACCTAATCAGCTGAAATACCTGATACTGTGGAAAAGTTGTTTCAACAGGCATTAATTAATTTCAGGCATTTTCATTATTTTATCAATCATTAAAATATAGTTAGACTGGAGGTACAGTAACCCTTGTCTCCAACGGCCAAAAAGCTTTAGCTTTTGTATGAAAATAGCAAAGCAAATAGACATTACAAATGCACATCAACCGCCTATGAAAACATCTGAAGCTCTAAAATTCAACTGCTATCAAGGATGTAATTAGGTAATTAGGCTTCAGTGTCATATGGTTTGGCAATGTCAGTGAGACCAACCACGATTAATTCCAATGACATTATGTCTAGGCAAAACAAATCAGTACTTTTACTAAAATTCCTTATAAATGATTCCTTATAAAACAATTCCTTCTAAAAACATTATCCAACTTGTACACACTTTAGAAAAAAAGATGAGAAACCTGATGTTTTGTTGTCCCAATGGGGGAAATTTTAAAGCAAGGAGCCAGTTTTAGCTGCAAAGAGCCTGCTGTGGACACAAGCTGACACATCAATCAATAAGAAGCAGCAAGGATTCAGTACATATCAAAATGTTCAGTCAAATAAAAACTGCATTTTTCACTGCATTTTTAATTCAATCAGATGTAATCCGAGATCCTTTCTTTCATACCCCTGAGCTCAGGAATGCTTGAATTTGATTGGTCAAAAGGCATTAACATCAGCTTTAGCAGTAATTTCTATTAATGCACTTAGTCTAACATGGCTTCCTTCTAACAACATAGGGTTTTATAAATACTTTTAATATTTAACATTTACAGTCAAGATGTGAAGCTGGGTAGAAAATTACAGGAATTTGTGCTTTCTCAAGATGATGTAGTAGTAGGCAAATTATGCACTGATAAATTCACTGACCTTGGCAACACAAAATGATGAATTTCATCACAGTTTCATCAAGGATCATTATCGGATTGCACACCAGCACCGCTTTAGTTTGTGAAATCCATTACAGCCATCGCTAGCCAAGCTAGATGGTCCGGCAGTTCAAAACAGTTTAGAAAGTTCAAAACAGATAGCAGACATAAGTTAGGATATTTTTGCGGTCCATCATTCTGAGAAGGGTATGATATTTAATAAGCCATGAGCCATTTACTATTTTAACATGACTCCAAAACGCGCGCCTGAAACCAAAGACAAGCCAAAAGAAACTGTACACATGGCCACACCAGTTTGTGACCTCAGAGTTGAACAGCACACTGAGGTTTAGATGAGAGGATTCATTTCTTCTACAGAGTGCTTAGAAATCGCAAACAATATCTGCCATGCTTATGAAATTAAAGGCTGGAATCAGCTGTGCCAGTTAGCACTGGAAATCTCTGTTAGCCAATAATAGTAAAGTAGTGCAAGCCAATAGGAGGTTCAAATTCCATCAGGACAGTGTTGGGACGACTTACAGCATTACACAGCTGCTGATGTGACATGGTGGTTATACTTTAATAAAGTGTAGCCATGAGTTAATATTTCGAGACCATGAGATTTAGAAATGCTTAACTCGTAGCAAATATTTGAAAGAACTTTGAAAGACATCAGGTCGATTAGAGCATTCTGGCACCATGAGCACAGACTGAGGACTGATTGATATGCATGACTTCAATAAAGAAATGAATCGCTGCTATTGAGATATGTCTATACCATCATCCAACGTCATCTTAACCAAATCTTCTGTCCATCCCTTCCAAAGGAATGAACTGAAGGCTACATAATGAGCACGAGGTTTCATAAAATATGATATTGTGGACTCCAGTTACACAATTTGTGGCCACAACATAAGTCATGACTAGAAGATACTTAGCTTGTGGCCTTGAAATATTAATTGGAGGCTTTGCTATATTAATTCATGGTCACACCTTGTTAAAACGTAACCCTCAACGACTCTAATATAAATAGAGATTATTTTCATGGTGCGGATTTCTATTATTTCTTTGTATTCCAGTTAAATCCAATCAAAATTGAACTGTAGCAGTGTTTAAAAAGTAAAGCCTCCTATAAATTTAGCATATTTGTTAAGGAGGTGTCAGGCTGGACCCGTTTTAACTCAGACTGCAAGGAATTCTAATAATCCATTCAAGACAAACATACTAAAAATAAGTTTTTCAGGTTTTAGCGGCAGACTCAAGAGCATACAGATTTTTTTTTTTTTGCGTATGAGAACTTGGTAAGAAATTTTAGGCGAGCGAGCAGAAGCATGCTAGATCTGAATAGCACTGGATGTTTTGTCTCAAAGCGAGGAGAGAGCAAATCAGGCCAATTCACACAAGGGTTTCTGCATGTGTGTGTGTGTGTGTGTGTGTAAGCAAGAGAGAGTGAGCGAGAAAAGGAGAAAAGTGTGTGTGTGTAGCTCCTTGTTTCCACTGTCCAGTCACTTGCTGTCCTTTTGGGGGGGGACTCCAGAGGCTAGTTAGAAGGTGTCTCGTTCTCACCACGAATCTAATTAGATCCCTGACTGAGGTCTTAACATTTCCTTGAAGAAAGAGAGAGAGAGAGAGAGAGAGAGAGAGAAGGAACACTTCTCAAAAGAGGGAGAAAAGGTGCTAAAACACCATCTCTCTTCCCTTTCCTCACTCTCCTCCACCCTCACCCCATCCCTCCAGCCCCCTCGGAAGAAAAACAAAGAGCGGCGAGCTAATGAAGTTGGTAATTAAGAAGCTTCTGTCAGGCACAATAGGTAATTAGACATTCGCTTCCCTCGGGTGCTGGCAGTCCAGTCTCATCAGTGCTTGGAATGACCAAGCATGCTAGCCTTTCAGACCCCTCTGAAAAGAGAGAGGAGTGCTAATTTTCACCTCCCCCTGACCTGGACCTGCTATATCTCCTCAGGCTCAGAGTGCACCATTTCCTCCCACATTCAGTACCGTGGTTCACCCTGATTGCCAAGTGTGTTGCGAAATACACACCAGGCACTTAGAGACATGGTCAGAACACTAGAATCAACATGCATCCTGTGTAGACTTCCACAGTATACAGACGACGGTTATTCACACAACATCTTAAGATTATGAGGAGAAGCTCCTAAACAGCTCCATGAGCATCTTCCACCATTTGAAGCCACGCTTTGTCTATGAAATGACTTAAAACGGGCAAAACGCTGTGAAATGAGTGTGCATGTGCCTCTCTCAGCATTCTGAGGGAAGCCATTCTAATTATCACGTTTCCTTTAGATTGCTCGGCCCGTGGTGGAGATAGGGAGAGTTCACTTGGCCTCAATTAAGCATATTTATCTCCGATTATCCGACGGTGAGATTTCTGTGCGAGCGAAGAGATTATTCTAAAGAGGCGGCGATACGCGGGAGAAGCGAAATGTTCAGACGAAGTGACATCTTTCAGCCGGAGAAGAAAGGGGAAATGAAAGAAATGGAAATTGAATCAGGATGAGACGCAGTTTAAACTCCCTTCTGTGTTTCCCCATACCGGTGTAAACATAACGAATGGCTTTCGATTTTTTCCCCCTGACGGGAGAATAACATGACGCATGAGGAGACGTTTTCCCCACAAGACAGGTGAACCAAGAATTTAAAGAAAAAAATCTTGTATTTTGTCCCTCAGATATTTAAGTGTCTATTCCGATATTATTGAACATCTCCAGTACACCGTCTATAGAGTTTAGTCACGACTATACCCTTGAGGAACCCTTCCAGTACAACAGTATTTATCTGTTACAGTTTAGTCTTACAGCATAGGGAAAGCATAAAAATAGTGTATGCATTATGTGCACCAAGCTTTAAAAGAAAGACAGGCATCACCACTCATGGTCTTTTTATATAGTTTAAAGTCTGTAAATATGCTGTGTCTTGTAAAAAGCAAGAATGATACATTGAAAATTGTGCTGGGGGCTAACACATTTATTGAATCCAAACACAAATTATGCCTCTGTCCTTTATCTCCTTGTTTAATTTGGATTTTGATCAGACATTGTGTGCTTTATCATCTATTACTTTCTTTCCCAAAGGCATTTTGTTACGATATGGTGCATGAAACTACTACTTTATTTTTCTTCCAAAAAAAAAAAAAAAAAAAAAGTAAATTACTGTTATATACAATGACAATATTTGTATCACTTTCCAAATATATTCAGTTCATCTGGACCTATAGTTAACTTCATTTCTAAGATCCTGGACAGACATGATGCCAAAATCCCTAGCCAGGAATTCAGCCCTGAGTTCCTGAACATGAACAAGCACACTCAACCTTGATGTGACCTTGACCCAATTTGGGGCAATTCCAAAATCAAATCTGTTCATCTGCTGGTTAATGTCCAAACATAATTCCAAACAAATACAACAAACATTCAAAGAGAATCTAGGATGGAAAAAAACAATCAGTTCCTCTGGTGGTCGAGGCGTAATCCACTTTAAGTCATTTATTGCCTAATTTATAATTTTTTTGTAAAGCTGCTTTGCGACAATGACAATTGTTAAAAGCGCTATACAAATTTAATTTAATTGAATATTAAAAGCAAATTTGAATAATTTGGATAACAAAAATACGACTTTCCTGATGTTGAATGTGTTATAAACTGCTTACAAGTGGCGGAACCCAGATTTTGTAATTCGCTGCTCTCTTACACACTCAAAGTTCAGATAGTCAGTTTCTCATAGTAAAGATCATATCTCAAGTGTTTAATAAACGTTCAATGTAATGCTTACTCCTCGACTACAAAAGACTATTCTTTCAGCACTACAGCCCTAAACTCCATGCCAATCTCTCACATACTGTATGTGTCATGGATCTGGTGCTTACTGGGGCCCCTTTGATCTGTGGGTTCATTTTGACATTCCTGGTAACCATTTACACTGTTTAGACGAGACGTGCCCTGCTGCAGGGCACAACACCTGGGATCTGAACCGCTGACCTCACGGCCGAAGCTCAGGGATCAGCACGGACAGACAGAACCTCTGCTTCATATCCTGTTAGGCCCCCGGCTGTGCCGGAGCATGTAGTCAGCCCTTGAGACATGTCACCTGTGCCCAGGTAATAGCAGTCATAACATAGGAAAGGGAAAAGGTCAGAGGAAGCGGTGCACAGCTGTGTCCACAAATGGAAGAAAGCTCACAGGCCGCATTGTCATCTTAAGCCATGATGTTCTTCAGTTATCCAAGTAAATCTGAATGATCATACTGGATCATTTTGTCTTACATACAATAATGGGGTGCAGCTCAACTGCAGGGAGAACCGAGTAATGGTTTCGGTAATTCAGGACGCCTAGGGGAAGAGGCTCTCAAATAAATAATCCAAAAATCATAACTCACCATTATCTTTCTGATTTAACATATTTAAAAGGAATTATTAGCCTGTTTAAATGAGGGAGTGAGATCTGTTGTGAAATTGTTTATTAACGTTTTTACAGTTATAGCAACTGCGAGCTCCGAATGAACAATTAAAAAGAACAAAACAAGTAGGGATATTTATGTAATGATAAACTGCCAGGGGAAGTGTTTCAACATCTGGATACGTTGCTTGCGCTCAATCAGCACAACATGTTGAGACTTTTTGCACTAAGACTTGTGGCGAACACATGACACTATAAAATGGAATACGCAATCGGCGTCATTAACTTTGGCACCTTTTCGCAGAGTCTGCATTCTGAGAGATTGTGAACGCTGGTTTTCATAGAACAATGTGTACATGCGTTCTACTTAAGGGTCTGGTTTCACACCTCCTAACCAGAGCGGCTGTTTTAACATGTGGATAGCCTGTACTAGGTTATGAGGAACTGACTCCACTGGGAGAGAGTACTTAACTTAAGATCGGGCGAGGTGCACGGCAATTGCAACACAGTTCTCCAGCCACACCTCGTGCACTTCAGTAGGACCAGCTCCTCAAAACAGTCTTCATGGCTAACCAATGGCGAGCCCACATGTGGAGGAAAGTGTAGCATAGGTTAAGACAATAGTTTTAAAACTAGCAGCTTTGGAGGTTAACAGATAATCTGTAATTTAGAGCAGCTGTTGCAAATGAATGCCAGCCATTATTTATGCAAAAAGTAAAGTGGCATAGTTGACACGTGACTTCGTTTTAAAGGCCTATTATTTAAATATTTTTAACAAGTTAACACATGTCTCTGAGATCTCCCAGTGAGTTAATGCTCCAGCTGAAACTGGACAATGCATTTTTCATACTTCCAATTCATCCTTTTTCACTCCTCTTCCAAATTTACTATTTCAACGTCTATGTAAATGAGCTACCTCCATGCCACACCCGGCCAGAGGATAACAAAGCTGAGGAACAAGACAGGGGAGGTCTTACACGAGGTCATATTAGGAGGAAAATATAATGCCTTCGGAAGGTCATTATATTTTATTTTATAATTAATTTCACTAATAAGTTGTCTGTGCATAACAGGTCCCGTTTAAAGCATGTGCGCAAGAGTTTTCCCCAAGTGTGAAAACACCACCCATGCTGGCGATGAGAGGCAACACTCCAGGTACTTTCTCCTGAATCTAAACTGGAGAGAAGCTTCCAGTACTAAATCCTGAACTTAACTAAATGACAAATCGATTCGTCCTGCTTCTGTTCCTCCTCAAGTAGCACATCTTCAAGTTCTAATTTATCTTGTTTAAAAGTGACATTAAGGCTAGAATCGTATTCACACAACAGAAATTCGAAAAAACTATTTTTTTAAATATCAGGCTGAATGTTTAATATGGTGCTGTAATCGCCAGGCACCATAACTGTTACGTTACTTCTATCAGCTCTGTGTCCGCATGTGCGTCTGGAACTCCTCTTCCTCTTGAAACCTCTTTACAACATGCTCTTCTTTGATACATGACCTCTGATGCATGTGGTTCCATAGGTTCTAAAAAAAAAAAAAAAAACACGCAGGATGTGTCTTCTCTCTGTACCCCACCCTTAAATCACGTTTTGATAAGCTCGGCTGACGAGCCTCTCCTCAGGAGGAAATAAATGAGTCGTTCTGAGCTCAGCGTGCTTTCCAAAACAAAAGCTGAAAAGGAGGCTGGAATTCTTGGAACGCTGTCCGTTTCCCAGCAGGTGCCTGTCAGCTCCCTAACAGATGTTCAACATACTGCCTTCCTCCTCCTGCGTTAGTCGATGCCAAAGTGCCGCAAGTGAGGGAGCGAGCGAGCCAGTGAGCTAGGGCGGCGCTCATCCCTCAACGTCCGGCCTCGACCCTGCGCCTCTCAGCGCCTCTCAGCGCCACCGCCACGGGGGAGATAAAGAGCCTTGGACTGCCTGCTTGAAGGAATCCTAAATAGTAGTGGCTGTAAATCAGGCTCCCATGGCCCTATGGGTAGCAATTATCTTTTTTCGCACTAATAAATCCCCTCCCCATTACTGATAAGGTGGTGCTCTTTCTGAACCGCACAGAGGAAAGAAAACAAAAGCGTGCGTTTAATGAGGGAGGAAGAGTTGGATGGCGTAGACGGCTCCCCCCCGCCCCCGGTACGGTTTCTCGGTTCACTGGAAGCCGTTCAGCATCTTTACAGCTCCTTCTAATATGCTTTTGTTCCTGGTTAATTTATATCTATTGCAAGACTTTTAGAGCCAGTTATTCACTGCAGGTGCAGAGAGTCTTTGAAAGTGTGAATTTTGATATAGATCCTCCTCAGACTTCTTTGATAGCCAAGATAATGAAGTAGCATATAAACTCTTAGTAACGTTTAAAGCTAGACTAGCTCTGTGGAGACTTAACGTGTTAGCTTGGTGAGAGATGAGAGGGGACGACTGATCAGATAGCAAGGTTCTCCGATTGTATCTTCCAGGTTGATGTGTTCTTGGATGTTGAGCTGCGTTTTGCAGCAGGAGCTGATGATAGACTACTGATATTTATATTCAGAGCCAAAGTTTTTTTTTTTCTCTCTTTTTTTTTAGCCATGGCTTGACAATGATAGAAAAATAATCATTGACTTTCTATATGCAAGTTGGGCAAAGCTCCCACTTTCCAATTTTATAACAGGACTCGAACATGTGCGGTGCGCTGTTTTAGGAAAATGATCAATGATGGTGCGATAACTTGAAACAGAGTTACTGTTAACACCCTAACGTTCACTATCTCCCAATAACAGCACAGCCAAAGTGTCAAACTGTCAAATTCCTAAAAGGACACATTTTTGATAGTAATTTTGATGTTTTTGTTCGATATAATGGGATAGTCTGTTCGGTCAGCTAAAATGGTCACTTTTTTTTTTTTTTTTTTTTTAAACCCCTCTGGCCTATA
>JAQQZT010000039.1:31490874-31503391 GCA_030068275.1 Clarias platycephalus
CCCCCCCCCCCCCCCCCCCCCCCCCCCCCCCCCCCCCCCCCCCCCCCCCCCCCCCCCCCCCCCCCCCCCCCACCAAATCAGAAGAAAAATTTATCACTTCCAAAGGTCACATGACTCAAATTACATTACATTTAGTAATAAATAAGTAAAAAAAATTATCCCGTGTTTTCAGCATACTTGAAAAAATTATTGCACAAAAATCCCAAGAGAGGATGGGGAAAAAAAAAAGAAGTGAAAGTTAATGAATGTCAGTTAAAAAACAACAACAACAACATCATGTATATGAAGTGTCTAATAAATACGCACACATTTTTGGTATTATTCTCTAATTATGTAGCAATAAAAAAAGCAATAGAAATTTTGGCAGAGACACTGCAAAAGTGATTGTGTAGTGCGTTCGAGGCCAAAGTTGTGAATTAAAAAAAAAAACCCTCCAAGAACAAAAAAACAAACAAAAAGAAAAAAACCCACCACCACACCACACAAGTAGATGTTTCGCATGCGTGTTGTTTGCATGCCAAAACATCATTCTGTGGTTTCACACGGTTTTAATAAACTTCCCAAAAATAAAGAATTGTGTTCAGACAGCTCTTTCCTTGGCCTGGTGCAGGTTAATCAAACCTTGGTGTTTTATTAGAGAGCATGCTCAAGAATAAAAAAAATAAAATAAAAAAAAGCAGAAGGAAGTCGACAAGAGAGACAAATGATGGATCTCACCCCACCGAAGGGGCTCGACATTTTAGCCAGAAAGGTTGATCGGCGCCATTGGCTGCCAATTAAACTGCGTAATAAAGTCTTTAGAGAGGACGAAATGAAAATCCACACCCTCCTGCAGTGGTGCTGTCAGAGTGAGCTCAGCGAGGCTGGAAGGACGGGTCTATTAAAGCTCGTGTCACACGTATGTTTGGCACATTTGAAAGCCATTTGGCTTCCTTTGTAAGATGCCTCTCTGGTTAAAGGGGAAGGACAGCGAATCTGGTGTGTGTGTGTGTGTGGGAGATGAAGCCACCTCCAACAAATCCAAGCCTCATATAAACTGCAGATAAAAGAGCCAACAGAGCAATTAGAGGCATCCTCTGACCTGGCGGGTGCTTCTCTTGAAAGCCACAGTTCCTGACAGGAAAAACTCCCAGAGCTGATACTATCTGTGGGATTGCGCTAAATAACCTAGTTATATATTTCTCCGGGCACCACAGAGTGATTGAAAGGGAGTGAAGGAGCAGATTTTGGCCAAAGGCAAAGATAAGCACTAGGGTTGTGTGTGTGTGTGTGTGTGTGTGTGTGTGTGTGTGAGACGAGTCAGGTCCAGCAATCAGTTTGTGATCTGGGGCGGTGTTTAGTGGCGTTGTAAGATCTGCTAAACTGGCCCTAATTTGCCCTGTTGTAGGAGGTGTGTGATGAGGTGGAAAAGGTCCAGAGGGGGGAAAGGAAGAGGCCTTTCGTCTGTCAGAGACGGAGTTAAGCCTCGCCCCGGGGGCGGCACACTCGACCGAGATGAAGCCAGAGATAGGAGAGGGGAAGGAGGGAGAGCAGAGGATGAAAGATTGTCCACACCTGAGAGTTACAGCTCACTCAGCGAGCGCTCGCGGTTGCGAGAGTTTTTGTTTCTTTATTAAACGCGTCACTCACTAAGTGAATTATCCATTAGTGCAACCATGACTCATTCCACAGGTGTGCAAACTTTAGCACTTTCTTTGAGACGGTTAAGTTTTCATCATTCTAACACGAGCAAACCTAATCTACATCTTAATACAACAGGGATTCCGCGTGACGTCTTTGCGGTGCTACTCGCTGCGCCGACATCGGAATGGTTTTGGCCATCAGCTACATCTTTTATACGACTATCCGTTCTGTTAGCCGCATTTCTTCCCGCCAGATTGTAAAAGTAGATGTGACAATGCCAATATAAGAAAAAGAAACGTTTTACTGCTAAATATTAAAACACACTGTGACAGCTCAGTGGCCGAACGCTCAAATGATTATGGAGCCCAAATCCAGTGAGGATCTGGAGCGACGTCTTTATCCATCTCCACTCTGCTCTAACGCCAGTGTGCATTCGTGGATTTACATTCTAATTGGTCTCAAGTATTAACAGACCATAACAGCGGCTCTGACTATAGCGTAGCTACCAAAAGTGATTAATAACGCTAACCAAAATCAGTCAATATTTAAACCATAATCCCTCTCCAGAGAGTATGCACACACACACACACATACACACACCTTACACAGTGTCAGAAGATACTTACACTCCCCTGCTTAAGCGTGAGTGGTCAATGTTTCAGGCAGGAGTGAGAACCCTGTTGTATTCTAGAACCACAAACATTCACACCGACACATGAATGTGTGAGCGTGTGAGAGGAAGAGAAACAACCTCTTTCCTTGGCAGGTCAAATTTGGGTTGGCAGAACAGCTGACCACAGAACAACCTGGAACTGTGTCAGAGAGCGCAACAGAGAAACAGGGGGAGAGATGGTCAGTAAGAGAGTGGAGAGAGAAAGAGAGGAAAAAAAAAAAAAAAAGAGCAATCGAGTGTGGGGGTGTTTACAGTACATGGATGATTTGGGTGGTTTTATTGTACATGGACATACATTTCTGTGTTAAACACTGATTAAATTTTTATCTAACGAGCAAGGCTTCAGTTCTACACACACACACACACAGGGCTGAGTGTGTGAGTGTACTTGCCCAGTGTGAATAATCTTGTTTTAGTTGGTCTGGATACACATCAGGACCTCTGAATGGGACTACAGGCGCTCGGTGATGTTGCGCTGTTGACTAAGCCTGAATCTGCATTGACGTCCAAAGCAATTATCCTGACTTTTAAGCTGTGAGCTGCATTTATTACTGCATAAAAGCCCTCATTCATTTAACATATATCTGATTATTTATTTAAGACTCCTATGACAGGCGCTCATGTCTCTCGGCATTATGCGGTCGTCATCTCAGCGCACGGTTTGGTGTCCGATGAACAGGAACGAGCTTATTGAAGTCGCTGCGTCTACAGTAACAGGTGCCGTAACATGATGTTTAGGCAGATTCCTAATGAATGGTTGTTTAAGACGTAAAAAAAAACGTGCACATGTGCTTGATATTACCGTATACATTTGCTAAATTCACATGAACATCATGGAAGCTTGACTAATGAGGTCTTAAAAACCCTCCAGTATGAAATAGCCCAGAATAGACCAGAGCCAAGGTTGGTATGGCCATGGCTCCAATGCCTGCGGGTGGAGACCGCTGAAATCCACTCTGGACTGTGGAGGCGAAACAGACCACATTTCACAAGCCACTGTATTCATATTTAACTGACAGTAGTTCAATCAGCACATATTATATTCCATCTCCATCCAGATAGGAACCTCTATAGTCCAACCAGGGACCATGGAGGCCAATGGGGACCACTGTATTTATTGCCATTTTGTACAACCATAGTAGGACCTCCGGTCAACATTCACGCACACATTAAAGAGGATATTAATAAGTGTCAGTTTAAATATGGCGAATTTCTAAAACCTCTAAAAGGACTTGCATTTTGGAAAAGTGTTCAGTGTCAGATCTTGTGCATTTCTCACCGTTTCGTTTCATTAAGAGAAATATAGTGGCTGGTAAAGGAAAGGCAGTTTATAGCTGATTTAGTACACCATGTTAAAATTAATTGGACACCAAGGACAACGTGTCGTTCTTTACATAATAACTGCATGTGCTATTTTCAGGAAATAAATCCGCTTCAGTGTAGTAAGGATAACTACGCTGTGCGACGGGTCACATGACCATCCTGCCACCGATTGCTCCCCTACGTCACCAAAGAGTGTTTTTATTGTTACCTAATCATCAACTCCACCCACACTCATTCAGAATCAGAATACTTCACAAGACTCGGATACAAATCATAGTAAAATCGGTGCCAAGCACGGAAGTCAAAACACCACCCTGCCATCTGGAGACCTGGAGACGGAAAATCCTGTATTCATGAATGCAATCTCATTCGCCAAGATTTACTGATGTTAACCGAAGTGTTCTCTTTGCGCATGCTGGATTACAACACAAAATCCTTTCATTAGGCTCTCATACGTCTAAAGCACCAAGGTGTTTTTTTTCCCCTCTAAGCTGATCACGAGCGCTGGTCCAGAAGCGACCCCGGGGTGACAAAAAGGTGTTGCTTGGATATTTCACCACACGGGGCGAAAGACGATTGCCTCAGCGGCGCCATCTCCGCGGGGACTTCTAGTGTCATTAGGCGTCCACAAAGCGCCGTGGCGGTCTGAGGTCCACAGCCTCGCACTTGGCTCATTAAAGCAGAGCAGGAGTCGAGCCTCTGCTCCAATCCTCCCTCTCATTAAACCGCATTCAGCTAATAGGCCAAATCCACACCAGCACCACCGCTGAGGCGAGAGGCCGGAGGAGTAAACGAGTGTGCTCACACCCCTCTACCCCCTTCCTCCATTCTCTCAGGCCCCTAAAGGCCCACCTGAAGCCCTTTAAAAATAGCAATTTAACCATGTAGCTGAAATTGGGACTGGTTACAGCGTTCTCAGGTGAATTCTGAGCCATTAGTACAGTTGTTTTTTTCTTCCCCCCCAGTCCCAGACAAGACAGCCTCTTGAGCCACCACATTAAAGATCATGTTTCATGTTGGGAATATCAGCTTGGTTGGGTCAGTTTAAATAAAAATCTCCATGTCTATTCAGGTCACTGTATTTATACAACGTTTAAAAGGCGTCTCGGTTGTGCTTTGGGAGATCTATTGCACATCGCCCGGGGTTGTTGACGCAACAGTTAAAGAAAGCATTTATATGATCGTTTCGAATCGAGAAGAAGTAAATAAGGACTGAGGTAAAATCTGTTAAGATTCGCTAGTTGAGATTTGTTTTAAAGGTGCGAGACGATTATTTTTGCTTTTTCCCAGCCCACTATGACTACACTCATTAATGCATTAATGCAATGTGTGAATCTTTGAAACTTTTTTTTCCTTTTTTACCTGAAACATTCTTTTATCTATTATAAGCTGAGAAAAAGTTAAACTTTAAGTTCTCAAACCTGTTACCTAACCACACATACCCCTGGGCGATTTTTGGAATTTTGCACAAATCACATGGACGTTGCTTCATCCTGAAGATTTCCTGAAACTCATGAGAAGAAGAAAAGATTTTAATGATACAGTGATACTGATGGACACAGTCACTTTAAAACTTCAAGTTAATTATAAGAATGTTTTTGAAACAAATGCTAGCTTGTGCTTGATAATTCCATGAACGCCCAAAAAACCCTAAAGCCCATCATTCATTTAAAAGCAAGGCAAGATTTTGAACCAGAAATGGGTTAGCAAATTTCTGAACAGTTAAACAAATGTCTGAGATTCGATGCTGGGAAATGTATATACAGTACTGTGCAAAAGTCTTAGGCACCATATTATATGCTGTACCAATTTTGTTATATATGTTTATCATGTCTGCGTAATTATGCACAAAATCATTCAGTATTTCCGTATATAACTTAAAGAGTATTAACAACTATTTTACTTATAGTCTTGGGCACATACGAAAATATGGCATAAGCAAAAGATGCTTTTGAAAAAAATTCTGCATAAAAGAAACTTAAAATAAAAGAAACAGTCAATATTTGGAGTGAAAACTCATTGCTCAGGGGTTTTAGACACAAATTTGTGCAGTTTTATAAGAAAACAGCTGTTAGGTTTTACTGAGCTTGCTGGAGAATATGAGCTCTTCTGGTAACATTTCTATTTTCATGCAAATCCCAGGAGCGTACATTAGGTTTTTTGTTTCCATCTGAAACTTGTCTGTCTTGTACTATATATATTTTTTCTTTACAGCCATGCATATATTCTCCTGTAATGTTATTTATTTATAAAATTTTAAATTTTATATATATATATATATATATATGGAAATACTGAATGATTTTGTACATAATTATGCAGACATGATAAACATATAACCAAATTAGTACAGTATATAATATGGTGCCTAAGACTTTTGCCCAGTACAGTATATAAAAAAGATAAAGCCAGTCAATGATGCTAAATGTCACCACAATCATAGAAAAGAACCTGGAACATTCGCCCAGTTCTGCAGACATTGAGAATGGATAGCTGCAGTCATATCCTCCCCTCTTTATGTAATAGCGGGCGTAATGTAAGCGAAAAGCGGAGGAGTAAAATCAGCTTTTTTCCCCTTCAGTGCCAGCACCTCATGGCCGAGGGTGTCTAATAAGGAAGCGGATGGTAATTATTGCCGAGAGTCTTTGTGATAACAGGGATCAGAGCTATTGCGCTGCAGTTCATTAAAGCACTGAGGACTAACATGGGAAAGGTGCTGAAATTAGAAAATGATATCGCTTTGTGGCCTTTCCCCCAAATACGATGTTTTCATCATTACGGATCATAACCTTTTCTCGAGGTAGAACAACTTCTTACCTGATGTATATTAATGACCACTTTTTTTTTCTTTTTTTTTAAACTTTAAATATAGCTGTGAGGCCAGGCGAGTGCTAGTCCTCTGCAAATTACTAATATGCATTAGAGTAGAAAAATTAAATGAGGGTTAATTCGTGGTTTGTTAAATGCGAATGAAAACGCGGACTCCGTTTAGTTCACATCCCTAATGATTTAATAAGTAGTTTTAAGAACTAGTAACAAAGCATCATTAAAAAGTAGCATGGAGGAAATTATAATAATCACAACACTATTTTTTGCCAGTACTTTACAGTAATCTAGTTCGCCAATTACTCATCATGCCTCTAATTACGCAATTTTGCATGGGGGGGGGGGATGTCAAAACTGTAATCAGTGATAAATTCTGAAAACTTTAACCTTAAGCTTGACAATGAAAAAAAAAAAATGTTACTTAGGAAAACAAGGAGGAGAATATATATTATATTATATTATATTATATTATATATGATAATTATGGAAAGAGTCCCAGGTGAAATCTTTTCATGAAAACAAAGAGCAATCTTGTATATTAAAACACGACGTCACGCTGATGGTCCTTTAACAACCTTGTCGTGTTTATAAGATTAAAAACTTGAAAATTCACCGTCCTGAAGATTTCCCTATGGTGAAAAACTGTTACAAAGTGCTGACGCTAGAGACTCACTCCATAAATATCTTCATGTGTACGGTTATACATCTTTGTTAAAGGGGGAGTCAGCACTACTGAAGAAAGACTGTCGAGATTTGAACTCGATAGCCAAATTAATACACCGCCTCCTTCAGTAGTTCAGCCCCTTCCAAAAATTTATGGACACACTGCCAAGGCTCACACTGAACCCCTCGTGACCCCATCATAGGAATGATGTACAGGATATAAACCATGAATAAAAAGGTGCTGATGTTGAATTAAGATTGCTAGAGGCTAAAAGGTAAAACTAGAAGGAAGTTTTCTCAAGTTTTTATTAAGTTAAAGAACAACCCAGCCTGTCTTTCCAGTTATTTCTGCTGCGAATGTGTGTGTGTGTGTGTGTGAACTGAGCGAGTCTGAGTTGGCATTAACACCAAATGTTCCAGATGAGTTCGTTTAACTTATTCATAATCACAACTTTGTGGAAAAAGACAATCCCGGCTCCGGTCCTAATAACACAAGCAAATTATGGATGCGAAACCAAGTTCATTAAAGTATGCGTGGCTTTGCACTGATAATCATCATTATGTGCAAATTACAACTCAAATGTGGTTAACATCAGGGGAAGATCTTAATGGCGCATTCAGGCTAAAGAGAACCAACAATGGTAATATGTAAATGTTTACAAAGGAACTCACATGCCACACTGACCTTGGGAAAAATCTGAGTTGTGCAATGTAAGTATCTACATGTGTATCAAACTTCCTGCCAATCCAGAGAGGACACGAGCCAGAAGCAAAAAGACGAATCTAAGCACTGGCTTCGGGGAGCATTTTCCCTTCTCGCCAGTCCTAATAAACACACAAGCACAAAGGTTTTAAAGACATCAGCCAGTAAAACTACGTATAGGCATTTAATGAGCGATCGTGAACTGGCTATATTATTCTGATGTTTGATGTCAACATAAAGTTCTTGACCCAGACTTGTGTGATTTTGTGTGTTGTGATGCTGCCACTCGATTGGCTGACTGATCAGGCAGGTGTAAAGTACATACAGACATACACACACCGGGGTACGTACACAATTTCTACATTTATAAATATGCATCAATACAATATGTATACAGCAGAAGTCGAAAGAATGACACCAATATTCATTTTCACAAAGTCTGCGTTTTTACCTCTTTTTGTCAGATGTTACTGAAGTATAATTACAAGCATTTCAAAAGTGTCGAAGGCTTTTATTGAGCATTAAGTTTATGCAAAGAGTCAATATTTGCAGTGCTGACCCTTCTTTTTCCAAGACCTCTACAATTCGCCCTGGCATGCTGTCAATCAACTTCTGGGCCACACCCTGACTGATGGCGGCCCAGGGTACATAATCAATGCTTGGAGTTTTGTGGGTTGTTGTTTGTCTACACGCCTCTTGAGGACTGAACACAAGCTCTCAATGGGATTAAGGTCTGGGGAGTTTTCTGCCCATGGACCCAAAATTTCCATGTTTTGTTCCCTGAGCCACTTAGTTATCAATTTTGCCTCATGGCGAGGAGATCCAAAATGCTGGAAAAGGCGTTGTTCGTCACCAAACTGTTCTTGGATGGTTGGGAGAAGTTGCTCTCTGAGGATGTTTTTGTACCGTTCATTTCTCATGGCTGTGTTCTTAGTCAAAATTGTTAATGAGTCCACTACCATGGCTAAGAAGCCACCACACACAGGAATGGTCTCAGGATACTTTACTGTTGGCATGGCACGGGACTGATGGTTGTGTTCACCTCTTCTTCTCCAGACAAGATGCCCCAAGCAATTGTAAATGGGGCTCATCAGAGAAATTACTTTACCCCAGTCCTCAGCACCTTTTGCAGAATATCAGTTATGTTTCAGTGCATAATTCCTTATATCTTACTCGTCATCCTAAATCTAAAATTGTAATCTATGAGCTTGTGTGTGTCCAGAAAATAAAGTGCATCAGATCCACGAAGAACCCCTTCATGGTCAGTTTACAAGTTTCCTGCGAGAGAAGAGAGCTGGAATGAGAGGAAGTGCGGTTGCGGTAATAACTTCTGAAATCAGCCATTAGGTGACTCTAGCCTGAAGCTAAGTGTAGCAGGAACAATAGAGATCATTATCCAAGGTGATCATATCTGATGGAGGATGTTAGATTAGAGCTTTTAAACATCAAACAAGTGTCTGGCATTCCTCTACCTACTGCTTTTGAAGCTTTTCACTGTCCTCCTTCAAAGCGCTGTTTTCGTATTGCCATAAAAATGTCCACATTACATCCCGTAAACAATTCACCTTTCTGTAGAGAGAGAGAGAGAGAGAGAGAGACTGGTAGGGTTTTCCACTGAGATGAACAGACTGGGACAAGGAACTTTCTTTAGGGTGGGATGAAGGATCAGAGGTTCTTGTTTCTTCTCAAAAAAACAAACATAAGAACCAACTTTATCTCCACCAAAGAAGAAGTTTTCTTCCTCATATTCGCGTTCCTTTTTTGACCCCTTTCTACTTTCGTTTGGCTTTCCCTTCCTCTAATCTTTCGCTTGCTGCCTCCCTCTTTCATTTCCTTATCTTTCACTCTCCCTTTCTATCTTTCCTCGATTTTCCACCTTGTATTCATTCTTGCCTCCTCTGTTTTTTCTTCTCCTCCTTTCTATTCCATCCTTTCTCCCACCTTGACAGTCTACCTGTCTTTTAGTTCCCTTTTTTCTTTTTCTGCATTTTGTGCCTCTCTTCCCTTCACCCTTCATTTTATTGCCTTTCTCTTTTCTTTTTTCTTTTGCCGCTATCCCTTTCCACTTTATATTCTTTCTTCGCTCCTTTCATCCACCTTTTTTGTCTCTTCCTTTCTTTCAAATATTGCCTCCATTCTCGTCTTGTGCCCTTCCTTTACATCGTTGTCATTCTGCATCTATATTTATTTTCCTTTAAAAGCTTTTTAGCAATCTGTTGTGACCTTGGGTTGGAACAAGGTGCTACATAAAGTTATGAACGCAAACTATTATAGCCATGTTGTAAGAAAGCAAGAGGATGTCTTTTAAAAAAAAACAATAAAGTGAAATAGAGTAAAAATATTGTATAATACAACTGAATACCACAGGCAATGACCCGCTGTTGTATTGTATTGTGTAAGTGCTGACTGGGTTCATCTTGCATTAAATTGTGTCCTATAAAGATCAGAGTCTAAATAAAGTGAAATTAAATGTACTTTGATTATTATTCGCCCCCGAGTCCGTTTTAAAAAGTAAATGGCTCGTCCTGTATTTGGTACTGTGCAATTACAGTCAACATTAAATAGCAAAAATGTCAATAATTTGTATGCAAAAAATGTATCCTGGTGCCGTATCAAGAGTCTATCCCAAGACCTTTGTGCAGGATGATGGAATACACAATGGGTGTGAACGAGTCGATCACAGAGATCCAAGCCTGCCTGGCTAACGGCACATTTCTGCGAAGTGGGAAGAAACCCGAGAACCCGGAGGAAACCCATGGAGAAATGGTTTTCTCTTCAGAGAGATCTCAGGATCAAACTGAAAACCGTGTATGTTTAAGACAGAAACACCGCCTGCGGCGCCACCATGCAGCCCATTCACACGAACAATCAATTTATTCAAGAGGAAAAGCTACGGAATAATTTACTAGGTGAGAACGGGTGCACAAAAAGCTCCCTCACTTCTGAAACACTGCGATGAGTGCGATTTGGGCAGCGAGCGAAAAAAAACAGTGCTTATTAAATCATGTCTTTTCTTCTCCTTCCTTCATGCTTTTCATGGGTGGTCAGCTATAATCAGTTTACGGCGTGGCTTTTCTCGGCGTGTTAAGTTGGCCTGCGCTCATTTGCACGAGCAGTATGAGAGTTTTTACACAGCCGTTCTGCTTAATCTGCCTGTAAAGTTGTGCTGGCTCGCTTCCGTGCAGACTGAGGGATGGCGAGAGAAACAAAACGCTCAGCTCTTAATCCACCAAGGCCTCGATTTCCTCGTCAAACCCTCCCCAAAAGGGATTTACCCACAGTACTCTCGTCTCCCCATACCTTTTTTTCCCCCCCCTAAACACACAGGCGCACACACACTCACTGTATAATTTATAAAGCCTAAGCTCTTTCAATACTCCAAAATGACAGATAAACTTTTCTCATTTGCCCCTAATTTGGTCACACGAGATAATGCAGACATCTGAGGGCTTTTTAAACTGCTTTTTAAAACGCATTCCTGAAAGGAGCTGGCTTTGGCATCTTGGCACCTTGTTAGCCTCCAAATAATTATTTTGAATGCAGAGCTGTCCTTAATGTGCTGATTAATCCTGCTCCCTTAAAAAAAAAAAAAAACTCTTTCTCTCAGACCTAACACAGAAAGAGAGAGGAAGAGAAAAAGGAAGCGGCTATTCACGTCTACGCCAGCCTCCATTGTGCCAGCTGTCAGATCTGGCATCTCTCTAAGAAACCACGCACCAAAACGAGAAAATAAAAAGAAACTTTGTGGTTTTGTGCCAACACATGCCAAATCACTGTGACTGCCACACCACAGCGGATAGCCTAGGCATATAAAAAGACCTGACGTGACCAAGGCATATCATGTGGATGAAAGATTGAAATATTGAGCAGGAAATGATGATGTAGGTGCAGCCAGATCCCGCTTCCATGAGAAAGTTCACTTCAAAATCACTATAAAGCCTCACTACAAGGGGCTCATTCAAAGTACGGTAAAAAAAAACGGAGTGCACTACAGGTAAACTGTTATTATTGATAATTCAGTAAACTCTTCTCAGTATACAATTTTATACCCCAAGACTATTCAAGTGTCAAATCTGATGGGTCAGATAATGATCAGTTCTCTAGAACAGCAGCTCGAAATATAATTCTGATCTGCCAGGCAAATCAAAGGTTTATATTAATATACATTTAGTCTAATGTTATCAATTCTACAGTAACAACAGACTTATATGCCACATGATTAATATAATCAAAGGCTAACAACAATAATAATAATAATATTTTATTGTTAAAATTATAAAAAACAAAACATAAAAAAACGTGTCATAAAGCAAATAAACCTACAACTGTTGATATGCTGATGCTTTCTGTAAGGAGAAGTTGTACTATTAAACATTTATGGAAGGAGTCTCCAGTACAAGTGCTTTGCTTAAATAAAAAAAAAAATCCTAAAATCCTAAATCGTTTAAGACAATTTCAAGATAAAGTGGGAGAGGTAAAAACAAACAAAAAAAAACAAACAAAAAAACAAAACCAAATGTAAAAATAAATAAATAAATGTTAGAAAAAGACGGTTTAAAGCATGGCATGGTGATGGCAGGAAGTAAAAGATGCTTAATTTTCATACAGTGCTGGTGTGAGTTTTTTTTTTTCTTTTTTCTGTTATATGTAAACGTTAAATAAACTAGTGATTTTGCATATATATAAACACACACACACATTATATG
>JAQQZT010000039.1:31504470-31517366 GCA_030068275.1 Clarias platycephalus
TAGCACAAATGGTTTTACCGCCCCCCCCCCCCCCCGCCCCGCCCTCACAAACACACAGAAATAATTGTATAATCAATAACTTGAGTGAAAACTAAACTCTAATAAATATTCTCCTGAATTTCATTGACACTATTTTCCCCACTGTACTGTAGTATTTGGTTTCTTTAAGTTCCTACAAAACGGCAGACCAAAGCAACAAGCCTGCTTTGATTCTGTAGTGATTAACTGCGTAAAAGTGAAACAACAAACCCTGTGTCGTAGTCATAACTGAATTTGAATCCCATTTCTCCTGGTTGAGTGATGTCATATTTATAGCTAATCGCAAGCAGAAGTCGAGGAAACGCTCGAGGAACCCATGTGATCCGCGGCCTAGCGGTCGCGATGATGTGTGTAATGCAGTCATTGCTAATTTCCTGGGTGGGTGTTCACAGCCGTCCCATAAACGTGTTCAGAAATGTACGATTCACCTGGATTTTCCAAGCACACCCAAGTTTCGCTAATACATACCACTGTTTTGACCACCGAATGACCTTTCACCAAACGTTAGCGAACAGGTCCATAAAATCTCGCATTAGCGGCCTGCCCCGACCCGTTTCGGTTAACTATTTGCACATGTTGTCGAAGCAGTATAATCATACATCTGTAGTTTTCCCCTCGCTAATGTTTTACGTGGCCTGTCGAGCACCGGTGGCTTTGGGTCTCAAAGGTTTCTGTGGTAACTGCTCTACATCGGCGTTCCTCGTGACGGCTTTGACGAATGGGTGTTTTCTTAAATTTTGCGTCTCTCCATTAATGCTACATTAGCCCACTTTAATCCTACATTACAGTACACAATTGTGCTGGCGGGGCCGTCGCGCGCGCGCGTGCGTGCACGGTTCTCATGCATGGCCAGTTTTCCCTGTTTTATTATTCACAGAGTGCTATGAAGTTGTGGTTGTGCCTCAATGTTTCCTCCGCTGTTGTCATAGCAATCACCCAAAACAATGCTCACTCACTATAAACTTGCCCTGATTAGGAATGTAGTTGTCTGTAAATGGCAGTGAAGGAAATCAAAAGCAAGGAAGTCAAAGGCTTTAATGTGATGTTTTATATGTCAGCTTTGTGCAAAATTGCATGAAAATGTGCACTTTACAGGGATAGCTGCATCGTGCTTTGGAACAACAAAACGATTGGATCCGTTAGTTATGGAGCTTGTCGTCTTCATGCATGTTACCACTGAGAGTTGCAATACAATAAAAAAAGAAAAGGTACGGCGGGGAAAAAAATCTTGGCTTTTGAACTTGCTGTAATAGATCTCTTATTAGTGGTTAGGGGACGATAAAATAGGCAAAAGCAAAGAAGAAGAAGAAGAAGAAGAAAAAAAAAACTGTTTCTCGGTGGCTGGAGTTCAAACAGGGGACAGGCCGAGCCCCAGCACAATGGCTTGGAGTGGTGGATCAGCATTGCAGGAATTTTTTAATTTCCTGTTACTCAATTATTCAGCTTTCGTTAGGGGTGGCGGACGACATCCTCCGCCGTGTGCTGTTCTGATCACTTCAATCCATTCGACAGACGCCGTTTCCCTTCTGACTAGGTCTGTGCACATTATGTGTGTACGCCAGTCACCAGATGACTCCACTGAAATCGCAGCAGTGGGAGAGTCCTGTTTTCATTACTTAGTCATGGCGAACCCTCAGTCCAAACTGCCCTGGCGGAGTCGAAACTTTAAAGAAAAAAAAAGAAGAAGAAGAAACTGTTCCTCACACCCTCTGTTTTTCTTGTTTTAAATGTTCATTCATTCTCAGGTCACTCAGGCTTAAACGAATCACCTGCTACCTGAGGTGTTGACTTGCTGGTGATTGCTCTCAGCATCTGTCCAAGCTGTTATATACTGTAGTGTTTTATACCAAGTGGAACGTACTGACTTACGTACATACATCCTGGAGAAAACTGAGAACTATCATTAATTTTGTGCATTCTTCATCAAAAAAACAGCATCAATAATGGATTTCAATAATGTGTTGGCCTTGTCGTGGCAAAGGATTTACTATGATACATGCGCCAGGTTCTGTTTTTTTCCCTCCTTTTCACCCCAGTAGTGCATCTCAGTACAGTATTTAATACTCAAGCCTACATTAAGTTAAATATACACAAAAGCTCTTTGGCATATTAGCATGTATACTTTATTAAAAAAAAAAAAATCTAAATCTTTTTTTTTTTTTTCAAACAAACTCCCCAAGGCATAAAACATCAAGATGGGGTATTCCTCAGGGAAATAGCCTTGGTCCTTTATGTTCCTCATTGTACATGTTTCAGAAAAAAAACAGTAAGATTACAAAAGTACCGACATTCATGTTTTCTATTCTGACTGAATTGGAACCTCTTATCTCAAACAGTAATAAAGTTACTAACAACAGTAAAGAGAGAGAAAGTTACTTAAGGATTTTCTTCAGCACAGTCCAAATGCAGCTAGTGTAAGGACTTCTTGCCTAACTATAAATCTGGTGTTTAGCCATCTTTACGCAGACTGAATGCATTTCTCACCAACATAACGGCCGCAGAAACATAATCAACATGCAAAGCAAATTTTAACAATTCTTGAAATATAATGTTTAATTAATATATCAAAGTACACTATAGAGGCAGTAAAACCCTATTTGTTTAAAACCTAATTGAACCAAGTCTTGTGGCATTAACATATTTTATCCAGAACTCTATACTTTAGCATATGTTTTAGCATACTTTTATTGTAAAATAACCAACAACTGCGTGGTGCGATGTCACCTGATATGAAGTGGAGTTACTCTAATGTGGCCTTCATACTGATGCTGAAAACAAACCTCTTACAGAAAACATGTAATTAAAAAAAAAGTTTTTACATTCTGCATACATGATGGTCCACTTGTACAAGTACCTGTGGAAGATAATACAGAAACAGGATCAGAATAAAAAGGTGCATTAATATGAACATGGGAATTGAAATAAAGCTCAAACCTTAGAATTCAACAGTGTAAATGTACAAGAATAGCTACTTGTGTGTCACTAGTTCTTAGACTTTATTTAGGCATGGTTTTATTGTCACTTAGGCTTGAATGTTATTCAATCCTGACGCTATTTCCAGTGTCTCTTATTAGATGCGTTGATGCATGATTGTCTAAGTCTTTGAGATTTGATTTTACTTTGAATGGTGCTGTACAAATTAACCTGTACAAATGTGACGTTGTTGCTAAAATGGTCAAGCTTTTCCTAATATACTATGGCGGAATCTTCTCGACTCAATACTGCTCAAATGTTAAAACGAGGTTTAAAAAATAAAATAAAATAAAAAACATGAAACAAGATGTAATCACATTGCAACAAACAGGGCACGTATGCGAACCAAATCACTGTAATACACAGATCTGATGCCTTATTATTTAGCATATCATCAGCGTTAAATGAACTATTAAACTATTAAACTTTTTCGTATCTATGATTATGTGCAGGAACCAAAATTTCTTATAACGAAACCGATCAGTCCTTCAGCATGATGCTTGACCAGCAGCTGCATGGGCCTGTAAAACTCTCCACAACTCGTCACTGTATTTTAAGTTAATGTCACGGTCACACAAGCACACTGATGCAGCTTTTGGGCATTTAATGATTGACAACAAGAGCAGATCTTTATTTATCTAATTAGACGGTCGCCTGTTAACATGGCTGGTATGAGAGACAGCAATAAGTGTGCGAGAGAGAGAGAGAGAGAGAGACGCAGCACTGCCGGAGGCCAAGGCTTTGCGCTCGCAGCTGCTCCAAAGCAAGTCAACCTTAACATTTTTTAAATTACAATAATGACTGTCTAAACATTTATCCTGAGCGTGTTCTTGTGTACATACGCCTTTGTCTAGACACTCTGTTACTCCAGAGCTGAGAAAACAGCAGGGGGAGAGAAATATCAGTATCAAATGATATCATCTTCCCATGCAATGTAAAGCTTAGATTGAAGGCGATCAATTAGGATTTTCGCTGGAGCAGAAAATAGCTTTATGACGGCGTATGAAGGTGTAAGAGGAAAAATAAACTCGGTGCTTTCGCACAGCGGCTTCGGCAGTGCGGTTAGGCCTGAAGACCTTACACGCCGTGTTGACTCAGACAAACGGAATAAGGGAGTTACATTTTTTTTCATATTGTTCTAAAAGCGCAATTATACGTCTGTTCCGGTCTGCTGTGTCTAACTCACTGTAAAAGGGGGGGAAAAAAAAGGATGCGGATATTTCCCTAGGCCTCGTTGTTCATCTTAAGAACGTGGTAAATGTTCAATAGGTGCTGGAAGTGACGGATGTTTCGGAGCGTGTCCAGCTGATTCAGATCAATCACAACACTCAGGCTTAACATTACCTAATTAATAGTTATGACATGGTTACGCATGTAAAGCACATTCCCATACAGTGATGCAAACAACACCACATTGGTATGAAAACTGCATGCCACAAACTTAGTACTGAGCTATTTCTGTTTATATCCATCTGCAGTCATGGTTGCCAAATCCTCTTGAGACCTGAATGTCCTCTTATGAGGGCATGACATTTTCTTTAAACTTTATAGCTTGATATTTATATATTAGTGCCATCCTCAGATGAGGACTGCTGTTGGGTTTAATTCTTCCTGATCGAAGATGTTGATTAAATTTATGGTTATCATACAAATTGCACAAAAATGTCCGAATGTACAATCCGGTGGAGTCCGTGTCTCATGAGAATATTACGCACTGAACAGCTTCACTTTGCTCCGTGATGCAATGTAACTATTGGTGAAACATGGGGAAAATAACTCTTCTTACAGCCAAAGGGAATAAACAAAACTACAACTTTTTCGCCTTATGTATTGCCGAACAACAAACTGGCCGGAAGAACCTACCCATGCTGTGGAAAGATTTTATCTCGTACACAACCATTGTTTTTATTCTGGAAAGTGCCTCAAGCATGACAGAGCACAGAAGCCTAGAAGCACATTTCATGTCTGGGTGGAATAAAGGAACCTCCAGTGCATCATCTCTCACTGTTTCTTTTAATATATATACATTTGTATTTAGTTCTAACGTTTACCAAAATCTACAAGTTCTGCTATTTTTGCTAAACGTATAGAGTGCAGTGTATTAGGGCAGCCAATTATCTTCTTAATGAAGTTAATATCAATGCAGGGGGACTTTTACTCACGTCTCAAAATGGCAGCAATTATACGGAGACACGTCACATGAAACCAATTAAAATACACTACACGTATGCAAAGATAATTACTGTATGTTCACCTGGCCGGACGATCCTCGAAAGCCAGACTACATTGTTCCCTCAGTGTCGTGAAGGCCAGAGAGGCTCCACATTCACTCACCAGAAGATTTCATTTCAGCATCTTGCTTCAGCGCTAAAGGACTATCTAATTACCGTGCTTATTTTAGACAGCTCCTAACATGCTAATCAAGCCTGGACACTGCCAGCTGAGCATGCCTCCAGCCGTCTGTATCCTGCTCGATCTCTCTTCAGTTACTCTACAACACGACGGGAGAAATCTTTCAGACTTAGAACTCTATCCGTTTTAAAAATGACCTCTGTTCAACACGAACAAACGCCAGCGCTTTGTTACGACTCGGTGAAATTACCCGCTGTGCCATTTAAAACGTTAACTTGTGCGTGGCGCTTGCGAAAACTCTGAACAATGCTCATGAGATTGGGTGTGACGCACAATTCTGACCTGGAGTATAAGTGGATTCTTCTTGAGCTCAGTAGTAGCATCAACTTCAGTGCCACTTCACGTGACCGTAATACACCATGCTGAAACTTCATGCTTTAGAAACATTAATTTTAATGACATAAATTTTTACCAAACAGCAGCACATTAAAAGGTCATTAAAACATGATATCCATGAGGCATGTGTCTCTTCACAAAGTTATGTACAGAACCACCTCACACAATATAAGAAGATGAAACGTAATGGAAAGTGCTGAACTAAACGCGATTTCCTAAGGCAGGATGGGAGGAACAGTATGTTTTTCGATTACAGTGGAACCTCGGCATACAAACGCCCTGCCTCAAATCTTTTCGGGGCAAAGTCTTTTCGACATAGGAGCATCCGAACCGAACTTCGGCTAAGTTGCGCGCACGTCTGGGAGCGCACGTTTGCAGCAAGCGAATCGAGTTTACTTTTTTTTTTTTTGTATTTAGCCACGGGTCCCAAGAATGTTAGCAAGGACAGTAGCAAGAAGAAAAGGGAGCCGCTTTCAGTTTGGTTTTCAAAGTGGCCAGTGCTAAGAGAAATCATAAAGGTCTATTTATTTGATATTTTACTTCATTTACATAACTTGAATAAATGCTTTGATCGTTTTACTATGCAAAATAGTGCATAGTTACAGTGTTAGAAATTGTTAATATCGGTAATACTTTTGGGTGGCTGGAACAGATCATCTGCATTTACATTATTTCCTATAGGAAAACGTTTCGCAATACGAAGGAACTCACCTCCGGAACGGATTATATTTGCATGCCGAGGTTCCACTGTATAATGAAACTTTTAATTATCGTCATCCTTACAGCTAGTGCTATTCATGCAGTACTATATTGTAAATATACTCGAATCCTATAAATCCTTTTTTATTTCAATGTTTGCCATTTTCTGGTTCATTTAAAACATTTGCACCACATCACATAACCCAAGTTACACTACTTCGCATTCTCAATACCTGACACTTTTCATTTTTAAAGGTAAGAACTTGCAATTCATGGTGGTCTGGGTACTAGCGGAAACCTCGCGAAACCTGGAAACATTCCAAGCTTATACTACACACCTGCGATTTGCATAATCTCGAGGTGGAGCCTGAAAAAAGAGGAAATGTCCACACCTAAATACTGACATAACTTTTTGAATCATGTTTGACTGTAGCACAAAAACAAAAACCAAAAAAAAAAAAAGGTGATCAGGATTAGCATGAGGTGAGACCCACTACAAGCTAACTTCCTGAGATGATGCTCAGGAGGACTTTTAAGGAGGAAAGGGAATGATGTTTAGCATTTAGCCTTTTTATTTCTTATGCACAACAATTCTTGTGCATATTTTTTCAAAATCAAGCATTTTCTGAGAAAACAACAAAAACAAAGTTGAAAAAACGTCTGCAGGACACCTTACTCTGCAAAAGTCACCATAAAACCAGAGTTACTCCATGACAAGCACCAATGAGAACCAGGGGCTAAAACCAATAACACTAACAGCTAGGAGCCAAAAAAGTAACACCAGAGTCAGCACTAAAGGACAAGTCTCAGCCAGCGGACAGGAACTTCATCAAACTGGAATTTGTTTTTATGCCCTGTTAAAGGCTTCAGAATCAAAAGGAACTTTCTACCATCACCTCGGGGCTCTCACACACTCATGCTAACACACCTACATACTTCTCACATCCTAACTATGCAGACTGTAGTGCATGGTGTGTGTGTGTGTGTGTGTGTGTATGAGTGCTGAGCGAGTGGCCTGGTGCCTCGCTGCGTGTTTGTTGTTGGACAGGTGTCGAGCCGAGGGCTGTGTGTCTGTAGGCTGACGGGCAGGTTTAATCCGGTCCTGTTAGGTTGTCAAGCGCAGGTGCTGCCCGAGGCCAGCGAGGTCTGCTCGGGTGGAAGACGATTCTCTGTCTATATGGGACTCTTTGTCTAAGGAGCGTTTAAGAAATGAAAAATCTGTTTCTCTTGACGTTACCATGTAATCCGGTTATAATGAGCATAGAGAAATCCAAAACAATAAGAAAATACCTTCTGACATCTTCTCACTTTCACGCCAGTCACTCAGCGAGTGCATTTTTTTTCTCTCCAGCGTTTAGTTTGCTTACTTGATTTCCTAATGTTGGTATTAAAAACCAGGACATATTTTTTTAATCACTTTTCAATCAAGCTGTAATATACTATGTGTCATCGCTCCATTCCACACACTAGAACTGAATTCTGTGTCTTTTTCACATTCGACTGATATCAGCTCTAGGCGGGTTGATCCAAACATTTCGCTCATTGCAACTATTTCGTTGCAGGAGTTTGATCTATAGTTTATTTCACATGCGTGTTTCATTCTCTCTAAAAAAAAACAAACAAACCCCACCTGATTCGAGCCCCATTTTAGACTCAAGTTTAATGAAATGAAGCGTCCACACTCCAGAACAGACAACAGTCTGTCTTTCGATGCTTGATTGACTGATATCGGCTCTGGCCTCACTGCTCCGACCACCCCGGTAATGGCGACTGTGACGAGGGGTCTTTGAATTTCGATGATGTTTTATGAGTCTTAATTGGGCCTACCGGAGTCAGTGAAACAGAGCCGGCTGATTGGACGTTCCCCTTGACCTGGGATGATGAGGACACGTCTCAAGTTCAGCCTGAGCCTGGGTGGCACCTGGATCAGCTTACCTCCACCTGTCCTGTGCAGGAGGATCCCCTCAACCCCCCCCCCCCCCACCCCCAGCCCCAAACTGCACAAACTACTTAACATACTCCCCCAACACAGATCTCATTACGGTTGTTAAACTAAACCTGGGATAAGCAAAGTCGCGAAACTCTAGGAACTGAAAATGTCAATTAAAACAAACGACTAGTGAGTAATGAGTCATTACATGAGTGAAGTGTCAGCCTGTTAAATCTCATGGAGCTGTGCATGGGTCAAACAAGAACATAAAGCAATATGATAAACACGTTTGGTTGACGTCAGGTCTACATGATACCAGCAAGAGACACAATTTCTTATAAATAGACAAATAATTCCAAAAAAAAAAAAAATGGGTAATGAACGTGGCATGAACGATTTGGGGTGGGAGCATCACACCACCTCAGTGTTGATTATTTTCCTATAGTAGCCTGTTTAGTTGTTCAAGTCCCTACTTAACCATTAAGCCTGAAATACAATACTGACTTTGATTTTTTTTTTTCTCCAACATGCAAGACGGAGAAGGTCTCAAAAGATCTGCCAGATTCAGTACCCAATACACTTTCAGGCTAAAACATTAGAATATGAATACACGCTTTTATTAAAGTGTAGAGTCCGTGTTATAAACCGCGTAACCCCGCTGCAAACCTCCCGTGACATCTAACAATCACATTTGTTCTTCAGATTCAGCATGTGTTGCGCAGAAGAAAACGATCACCTTGTGACTAGTCCAGAGCTTTGATAGTGTAATGGGGAAAAGAAAAAAAAAAATCCATTATTCAATAATACTCCATTGAGAACTGGAGCAGAGCGATGCAGAACAGCAGACCTTGAATTCCTTCAGAGTATTGCGAAAGAGGTCTGGGCTGCACTTGTCACCGCTGTCCATGACACCAAAGCAATGGGTCTGCCAAAATGAGCCCGTGCCATTGGTGAGGTGGACGACGTGAATATACCGACCAGGAAGGAGTTTAAACTCGGGGCAAGAACGCGCTCATCTGGCGTTTGCTGACTTCAAATGACTGCTAAAGGCTATCGAATGAGTTATAGAGTAACATGTTTGGACCAGGACTTTGGAGTGGTGATTCATCATAAATGAAAAAAAAAAAAAAACTAAATGGGAAAAAAAGAACAAAAAAACAGCAGACCATGACGTACTGCCTTTATTTATTATTTTTTAAAAGAATGACCTGCGCAGATCTGAGAGAAAACCTGAGTGTACACTAGATGGACAGAAGGTCATTTGTCCAAGAGCGAAGTTAATTGGATGCAGCACACGGAACAAGACATGTTGCGTCTCTATACTTATGCGGCCCCACAACTCGGGTGCCATGTGCGTCTCATATTATATTTACAAATATGTATATAGACAGCATTAGGATAAAACATTAATAGAACCAACTACAGGCCAGTCATACAATAGTCCACTGTACTTAACTAGAATTTAATTTGAAGTAAAAATAATAATTAAAATCTTGTATTTTAAGTTTTTTCTTTTTTTGGATTGCTAATTTATTTGTCATTTGCAACACACTTGCACTCACTCACTTAACCTGAAAACATTTACTATAAGAAGATATTTGAAAAGTTTTGGTTTTTATAATTTCACGATTCAAATTTCCTGAAGAAGAAAAAGTCCTGTTTTTTCTTTTCCCCTGAGCTTTCTTTGATGGCGAATGATATTTTGAACGCACATCCCTTCATTTCAATTTCCTTCATGTGCCATTAGTCCGCATATCATCATTTCCGTCATTTTGCATATTTTCCAGCCATTGTCAGGAAAGTAATCTTGTAAAAACGAGGCCCTGTTCAGCCCGTTCTCTCAGATGCGATGTGAAGTTACACGAGACACACCGGACTCACAGTCAGCCATTTGGCTGGATTTTGACTCTTTATTTAAGAAATCAAGTCAGTCCTTCTTATGTCAAGCGAATAAATGCAATTCAACACTGCATTACCTGTTGTTCTCGCTAGAAATATGGTATCTCTGTCTCGCTGCCTGTAAAAGAACGCTCCTTTAGAGGAGCAAAGCCTTATTGTGGCCTTATCGCTCGAGGCCGTCTGGCTTTAAGTCAAGCCGAGGTCCAGAAGGTGAAATGAGTTTGGCAACCTCAATGAGCAAAACACACATCCTGGTGCTGTTAGAGGGATAAAGAGAGGCAAAATTGACTGCATAAGCAGGACAGATAGAGTTTCACTGTCACTACTCTCTCCATTTCTCCCTCTCTCTCTGTCAATGCACATTGGTCTTTTAGAGACTTCAAACACTTCACTGGCAATCATTTCTCAATGAGACCCAAAGGAGGTCGGGTTTAATGGCTTGCCAAAACCATCCGGCGCCCATTTTGTCCCTCCGTAATCCAGCACCGTTATGCATCATGAGTAGACAAGGAGTGGGACCAGAGTGACCTCCTCTTCATCCAACGTTCACGTTCTCTACACGTCTGGCCTCATCCTTTTTCTTTCACTTCTCTCCTAGAGCACCGTTCTTGATCATTTTCCCTTTTTTCCTGCCTCCCAAAAAAAATACCACTTTGATCTTCCGGCATAAACGGACCGCAATTGATACCCAATATCATAAATGAGCCTCTTTTCCAGCTCATTAGATGTCATGAAGCAGACGATGCATACACACATGCACGTTCACCCACTCAGAACGCTTAGCACAATCACGAACGGCCATCGTCAGACCACCAGTCATCTTCCTTCTCTCTCTCTCTCTCTCGCGGTCATTCTCGATGTCTCTCACCCGCTTTGTTAATGATGGATGATGAGCATCGCTGCCGCCGCAATCAGAGGTGATCTTCACCGTGGTCGTGACCACACACGCTGGGGCATTTTAGTCGAGTGCTTCTCCTCTCATTCGGTCCATCTGGTGAAACCAAAACCCATGCCTGGGCAATCATTTTAGGATTAGTTTGGGGGGGGGGGGGAGGGGAGAATCATATCCTTAACCTGTGCTAAGAGCCTGGCTTACGGACAACAAAGCGCAGCTGAGTGCCGGCTAAACGACGGACTAATACTGTGTGAACAGGACATGTAGGATGTTGAGGGAAAAGTCAAGATCCTGAGATACAGTACACACTCGTCAAGCAGAAAGTATACAGAAGACATTTAAGGAGGCTTCAGGATTGCAAGATGTTTTACAAATACAAATCACAGACTCAAATTTTGGTATATCTTTGGATTGGGAAAAAAAAAAAAAAGCACATATGCAAAAAGGTAAAACTTAAATCAATATATAATAATAATCATAGTTTGAAGCGAATCACTTTGCAATTTAAAATACACAATGCTTATACAAAGGATAAAATGACATCCGTGTGCCGCGACGCGTCCTGACACAAAGCGAAGCTGATTTTACAATAACAGCACATCACAAAGTGCTGCCCTACTTACCGTAACTAAACTACACTTACATTTACATTATAGTTACAGTAATACTGCGATGTTGTTTAAAATATTTCAGTAAGAATTCGTTCCCTCATGTTGGAGTATTAAGATGAGGAAAAAATAAATAAAGAAGAGACAATTCTAAAGTCTGACTGGTCAGAAGGTGTTGATTCATTTTCTGAGGGAGTCGTTTCTTTTCCACCTTATTGCTTCTATGGTAACTTGCACAATCTATAATTGCTGACATGATGTTTTCTGTGCAGAGACGCTCTGTATAGTCATTTGTCATAAGGAGTTTCCTGATTAAGCTCTTTGTAAAAGGGGAAGACTGTAACTACAGTAATCATAACCTCTTTATGCTTTCTTTGTAACATTTCAAAGTGGAGTGTTTAATTCATCTAGAGAGAGAAAAAGAGATTCTAGTGAGGGATTGAGTGTAAATAGCTGCTAGAACTTACTTTATAGCAGAAACCTTTAATGCAACTATAAACGAATATATAATGCACAACCTGCCCTTTAAGAAACATGAATGTGTTGGAAAACAGGAAAAAAAAAACTGTCATATTTTTCCTTTAAAAGTACGCTCTTAGGTTTCATTCCTTAGTTATTTACCATTATTTTTTGATTAAAGTGTATATTGTAAATAATTAGGACTGTTGACGGAAAAAGAGTTTGTAGAAATAATTAAAAGGTTAAAGCTACTGTAAAAATAACAAATAAGCTGATCAGCTTTAATGCAATCAGTAATGATATTATTATTTCAGGTTGAAGCCCACATACATGTCCTTCTGTCTGTCTGAACTTATTACTTTGTACTTATTACGGTGGCCAAGAGGCGCAAAACAAATTGACAAAATGGAAAACAAAATAACTAATTCAAAAACAAAATATCAAAAGCCAAAACTAATTAGTTGTTTTGTTTTGTTTTTGTTATTTTGTTTACGGATTTGTTAATTTGGTTTTGAATTTGTTAATTTGTTTTCCGTTTTGTTAATTTGCATTGCACTTCTCGGCCAGTCAGGTAGGTATAGTTTGCGAATGAAATGCTTACCGCTGATTGGACGAGACATCTGTCACTCAAGATATACAGGAAGTA
>JAQQZT010000039.1:31517466-31531839 GCA_030068275.1 Clarias platycephalus
TAGAGAAACAAGTTCCTACTTCCTGTATATCTTGAGTGACAGATGTCTCGTCCAATCAGCGGTAAGCATTTCATTCGTAAACTATACCTACCTTTTCCGGTTTGTATCTGACTGGCCGAGAAGCGCAATACAAATGAACAGAACGGAAAACAAAATAAATTCAAAACCAAATGAACAAATTCGAAAAACAAAACAACAAAACCCAAAACAAAATAAATTAGTTTTGGGTTTTGTTATTTTGTTTCGGGTTTTGTTTTTATTTAATTTTTTTATTTATTTTGTTTTTAGTTTTGTTAATTTGTTTTGAACTTCACGGCCACCGTAACGTATCAATACAAATAAATTATATGTTATAAACTTACTTATATGACTTACTTACTTAGTGAATTCAGTCACAAAATTAAGAAAAAAAATTTTCCACACGGTGTGGGGAAGCGTAATTAAATTTGTAATTAATTGATCTCATCGTTAATATTAATTTCAATAAATCCTTTTAGTGTGATATTTATTTATAAACATGTGAACACGAACAGTGCGGATTATTCATACCACCAAAGTTATATTAAATTCTGTCCAGTGGCCGATTTAGGACACGCCCACAGTTTGACACATGTGCAGTACCATGTCAAAACTTGCAGTTCCTAATCAGGCACGTAACTGCTCATAACTTCACTTCATAAACAAAGTCAACATTTTGCGCAGGTTTATCTTGAGACTAACACGAAAGTATTGCCGTAGGTTTATTAAATTCTGTTTCGCATGATGCTGTGACGAAATCTGTCTGGACAGATATACAGACAGAAAAAAAGTTTCTGTTTCTGAGACACGTTCCAGGTCCTCCAATGTATGAAACATGAAGATATCAGGTTCTGATTAATGTACAGACCAAACATTCCTTTAATTTACATAGATCATCAACAATCAGGTGTATTATACAGAGTTAGTATGTTGTAATGTATGAATATTAATGTGGAATAAAGGACCGATTTCATACGTAAAATATCTAACGCACAACTTCTATGCAACAGCACTCTGCACAAACATGCTTCTGTTTCCAAGTATAAAACATGAAAATTTGTATCACCTTAGTGTTCCGTCCTGCGCAGCAACTCATTCAGACAACTCGAAAGTGAAAAGAGCATCTCCCCTTGTGCTATAAACAGTCGTCATCATTAAGTGTGCTAAGTGCAGTGTTTATCAACTGAGATTACGGCCTCTATCAAAAAGAGCAGAATGCCAGTCGGGGACGGCTGAAGCGCCTCGAGCCAGCTGCAGGATTTCAAAGGAAGGACATAGACTTCATTAAAAAAAAAAAAAAAAAAAGGATGCTTCAGAAGGCAAATAAATAAATATGATAAACACAGTGTGCACACATGAAAGGTAACTTGTTTAAAAGAAATCTTCAAGAGCCTCCACAGCAGGATAAACACGTTTGCTATAGGCCCGACACGTTTTTAAACCACAATTGTCTGTACGCGCGTGTGGAGAGGGGGACTACAGGGAGCGGGGGGGAAAAAAAACGAGAGACAGAAATGGCGGGGGCATAATAAACGTCGTATTGTGAAATCTTTACCTACAAAGCAGTCTCCTTCCATGCAAATGAGTCTCCAGCTCCCTGTTGATAGGGATCTGTTTGATGGGCCACATGCTGAATATGAAGCGGCTAATTCCCTTATTAGTATTCTACATGGCTGATTGGCAAAGAGTGGAGAAAGACTGGGCTCAAGGCGCTCATGCTTTCTTTCTTTCTGTTTTTTTTTTGGGGACCAAAAAAAAAAAAAAAAAAAAAAGACGTATTGATTTGTTTAATAGTGTCAGTGAGTCAAAAATCACAAATCTCTAGTTGATTGTTTAGGAGGGCTGTTAGTGGGGCAACAGATGCCCCTGGTTTAATTAATAACTCATTACAGAGATGTGATTATATGCTTGAGCTACTAATAAGCACTGTCAGTTTAACGCAGCCAGGAGAAAAGGTGTTTTGACAATGGAGTCAGCGGACGAAGAGGAAGCGCCGGATGTGCTCGAGTGTCTGTTTGTCTTCCGTGATGTCTTTGTTTGTTTTGTTATTGTGCTGATCCTCGATCCTTTACTTTGACAGATTCTAGTGGAACTGCAAATTTGCACGTTTTAGCACAATGAATAAAAGGAGCAGCGATTAACCATTAGACCCAGTGCATATTCTCCATCTGATAAACGGGCCTGACAGTTACGGCAACATTTATGCAAAACCGGGGAATGAAGAGAGAGAGAGAGAGAGATTCAGTCTGACACACACTCCTACAGACACGCCAACCTTTGTGCAAAAACGTCAACAGACAGACATGCCCACCTGGTACAAGATATTGCTCAAAATATCTTAGCACAGAGATCTTCACTCCCTCCTTCACAATGAAAAATGGCAGAGGAGTCAAACATATGATTCTGGAATGATTAACTCTGACACCCACTGGAAGTCCTGCCTCTATTCCCCCAGTCATCATTTGGTCAGTGATCTCATCCCATCGTTTTTTTCTTTTTCTTCCCCCCTGCTAGAAGGAGGCACCATGACCTCTTTCACTGGAGGTAAATTATTGAAGATGTTTATTAACATGAGATAAAATACATTGGTGTACACGATATAGAGAAATGATTGTGGGGACACGGAGTGGCCATCACGACTGTATGTGGTTTTGTCCCAAACTGCTGACACAAAGCTGGAAGCACATGATTGTGCACAAAGTCTCTGTATGATGTAGCATGTGGAGTTTCCTTCACCAGAGTGATGAGGTTGGTGCATGTTCTATGGAATAATTAACAGCAAGGCCGAGTGATGCGCAAGTGTTTAATACCTCACACAACAGAAATTAACCAATAAATATTATTTGTAATTTAATAAGAAAATGAAGAAAAAAGAAAAATGAAGCAGAATGACAATGAGAAAGGAAGAAAGGGGGAAAAAAAAGAAAGAAATAGGCATGAGGCATTAAATATTAAATAAGGACATTTTATTACTGCGAGGTCCATAATGAACCTTCTACTGTACTTGCTAAGTAATTATAAACTAAAATAAACAGGAATGATCATTAAAGTGTTTAAAAAAACAAAAAACAAGAAAAACAACAACATGGTACCGGTGCTAAAGTGTCTCCCCTATGGGTGAAAAAGTGAATTTTCAGATAGCATCATATACGACCATTTTTCATAATATTATTAATACTTCTCATTTCCAATTAGTTTTTTGTAAATATGCTAACAATTGATTTTCTTTTCAGAGAAAAAAAAATTGCTAAATACAATTTCATGCCCTTATGTAGTGTCTGTAACCTTTTTGGATTTTGAATATTTTAATGATCTTAACTGTCATTCAGATGAAACTTGGCCAATTTAGATTTCACATTAAGAAAAAGACATAACCCTGAAAAAAAGTGTATTATTCTAAAAGGCATAATTGTTAAGATATCGCAACATGAATTTGACCTGGTTACGGACACTACAGATGTTTTGCTTTTTAAGCTTTTACCAAATACTAATAATTTGCATTTTAAATTATTATAGTTTGAAGCGAGACAGTATAATGCTGAAAAATTGACATTTTTGGGGGTTCTAGAACATCAACTCTCTAAAACAGCTGAAGTTAGCAATTTCAAGATTGTTCACGTCCATGTTGCATAAACTTTCCTTGGCACATATTTCCTGTATTATATGTATAACATAAAAATAAAATAAAATCAGCACCAACAATGTTATGTTTTCGGCAGATTAACGCCGTCTCAATTTCTATATAAAACTTTTTCACAGTTTCATCAAGATTCAAGGCTTCTGATAAGTTACTTGAAAATAGACTAGATCGACAAAATACCCTGACTTTTTTTTTTAAACAGTATTATATCTTCACCCCACACCGGACCTCCCAGGGCTCCTAATTATTCGTCTTTTGGCGCGGCCGTGACTGTACAGATTCCTCCATATGCACCTGATGTGTGTTGCGCAACTACTACTTAAATCTACTTAAAAGCAGAACAAGAGCAGTGATTATAGAGCCTGTTTAACATCAAGCATATTTCATCCAAAGTGTAAACGCAGTGACTTGCTTAGCTTGGCAGAGTCGCCGTTATTGTTATTATCTCTAATTCTTAATGGGCACTAAAGCGGAAAAATACGGATCTGCACTTTGGGCAGAAATAGGAGTCTCTCTCTCTCGCGCTCTCTTTTGTCTGCTAAAGCTGGCCCATTTGCCAGCACTGTTATGGAGTTAAGGACTCAAACTCACTCTCTCTCACACACACACACACCTCTCCCCTTCCTCCATTTTATTCTCTCTGACAGGATTAGCTGCTCTGCAGTGTTAAAAATACATTAAGTGGACCTTTGCAGGGCACTTATTATGCTCGATTATGCAGATGGAATGGGGAAGGTAGGCCGTGTTTATAGTTAAATAACTTCTCAGATGCCTTTTTCCTTTCTTTTTTTTCCCCCCTCCTCATCTCCACTCCTCCTCCTCCTCCTCTGCCACCTCCTCCCCTTTTTTCTTTCCTTCTCGTTTTTTTTTTTTTTTCCAGCGACCATCTTCAAAGACTAAAAGGGTCACCGGCTCTGTCCCAAGGCTAAGATTGATTTCTACCCGCCCTTCCTTTGTTCCTGTAGTTTTTTTAAAAAGCAGGCAGGTCCAGCTAAATTAGTTTGTCTGCGTTATTAATGGAAGGTGCCAATTAAAATCCCATAAAGGGGCGGGCGAGGCAAAACAACAGCTACACAACTTCCTGGGTCGCTTACATGGTCATGAGGAGGAAAGAAAAAGAAAAAGACCTCACGGTCAAATACGGACAGGATTAGATTCCGGCTTGCCGCTGTGCCAGGTTATAGGTACGTATGACGCAAATTGAAGCGGATTTACGAGCCGGCTATCTCTCGACCCCCCCCCCTGTGCCTGATTAGCACACGTCATGCTGCAAGGCATTCTGGGATGGACACGGGTCAGGTCGAAATGTAACATCTTCATCAGTCCCCTCCTCCTCCTCCTCCTCCTGCCATCGTGGTGTTTAGACAGCTGTGAGCAAACGGGTCCGAGAGTGTTTCGATTTAAAACAAGCGGACGATTCAGATGGATCCCCCCGCCTCCGACCCCAGAACTTTACAGGAAGCCGAGTGTGTGACGACTGTGTGAACGCGAGCATGAGACGGCGAGGTTATAAAGAGACAGGGATGACAGAACGAGGTATATAATGGTGATGGAATAACTTGAAAGAGGATAAGCAGCGCTGGGATTTAAGCCTGAAGAGGCTGGGCTTGTGCGTCCCTGTTATTTATCCCTCATTAAAGTGCATCACAGATTAGCTTATGAATTCCAAGCATTTAAAATATTACTTTAGAAGAAAATGGAAGCCAAGTCACTGAAATGGATTATAAATACGGTCGATTTAAAATGTATAGGCAAACTATGAATTATTGATTTCAAGATTATACATGTGCCGTAATCAGGATGTGTTTACACAAGAGCAAACAGTCACATTAAATATTGATTATACTGTATACCATATTAATGTATTTTTTTTTATTGTCTATAGCAAAAAAAAAAAAACTTTACGTTTAAATTATTTACATCAATACTTATTTTATTTTGTTTGAATTATATAATCTCTTATAAACACCATCTATCCTTCAAACATTTGATTTGTTTTCAACCGTGCATATTTAATGTAGAATATTTCATGCTCATTAACCAACAAAAGTTAGCAAGTTTGCGTACTTTTTCCCAACAAATTATCCTCACTCAGGGCTCAACATCAAAATATTTTACTGATTGGAAGGGTATTCTTTTAAAAATATATATCAGCTCGGTTACGGATAACTTCGACAGCTGTGATGAGAGCTTGATTTGCTGCTGCAAAACTTTGTCACATCATTATCAAAGGAAGAAGTCGGTCTAAAGTCGCGGTCACGCGCTGAACTGCAATTTAGTCCTTCTGCAGTCGGTAATCCTTCACTCTTTAGTTGTTTGGCTTAAAATTAAGTAATTCAGTAACTGTGTGCCAAAAAAAAAAGAAAAAAAAAAAGGAGGAACACCACACCTCCTGCATCTGCTGATCCTGAAATACTTTCAGGTGGTAACGGTAACGCCGCTTCACTGCACCGCTTCACCGCACCGCTCCGTTTCTGATTATTTTTCTTTACCAGCACGTCCCAAAGTATTAAACTAAATGCTGCGTTTCTAGCACACACCCTGATTTTGCTGCTGCACATCTGGTCACCTTCCAAGTCATGGGTCCACCTTCCTGCCCCCCGATTAAAAATGTACGGTGGTTACCATTTAACACCTGTTCGGCCTAATTTCCATTCAGGGGGACGCAATGGATTTCAAATCATTTATCACTTCCTAAAGTGCTTCCACATGCGCGTCCACCTCTTCCCTGCCTCCGGCCAAACTTTTCCAAATGTATTAAAATTCAGTTGGGCCCAAAGAAGTTCAGACACTGATGTTTCATTGTGGTGATGTCTGGTAATTATTAGGCCAAATTACGGGTCCCCCTGCTTGTGCCTTGACAAGCTGGACTCCATGTTAAAGGTACGGGGGTGAAGGGGGCGGGAGGAGGGCTTGCTCGGTTTCTGGGGGTTTTAAGTGAGCTTTCCTCTACTGGGGTGTCAGTCACAAATCGCCACTGTGGACTCCTCAGAGCTTAGGGATCGCCGAGGTCCTATTGCGGCCTGGAGTGGAAGCAATACCGGTTAGATCCCGGTCACAGGTGCTGCAGCGAGAAACGGTGCATTATCTTGGACGAGTTTCGAGGATGTGATGCCAAATGTGGTCGCGCGATCATTGCAATGCACGTTTTTTTCTGTGGAAGAAGGAATAATTGTGTCCAAATGAGTATCCTGATTTTAGATCACTATCAACAAACCAACAGAGTAAAACTATAAAAGAAAACAGTTTTTTTAAAGTGATATCAAAATTAGCTGAACATCTACAAGAACACATCTGCATGTAAAAATAAACACTTAACTCTTATAAAACAGTAAAATTATGAGTCAAGCAAAACTACACTCTAAACCTAATTAAAACTTAGAACCCCCACGTTTGTTGTTTACCAGATAGGTTTTTAACATATTTGCTTTCTTATAAAAAAAGAAGAAAACAAAAAGCATGGAAAAAAAAAAAAAAAAAAAGCAATTGTTTGAAAGTGTACTGTAAGTGTTCTTAATTAAAGCCTGGCTGTGAAAATGTGTGCTAATCAGATACGCTTAATAACAAAGTCCACAAAATTCCTAATTAGAATTTCATTAAAAGGTACCGCTTTATCGTCAAAGGAAATCGTAACCTTTAAAAACGCTTTCAGGAAGGCACGCTGGTTCTTTAACTGGGCGGAAAAAAGGGAAGGAATTTGCGCCGTTTGATGCGATATCTCATTTAGAATTCATGCTAAATTGAGGCGTTTAAATTTGCCATTGTTTTGAACATAATTTATCAGACTAATTAACAGCGGTTATGGCTCGGGTTGGTCGTTTGACTGAACGCTGCTTCACACAACCTTCTGCTCCTCGCTAAATCCCCCCCCCCCCCCTTCATTATAAAACAGTGGACAAGGTTCTTTTGATTGCATTACAGGATTATCTTAATGACGAGTTGACCCTAGAAAGTTGCAAATACAGCTTTCCTGGTAGCATTACATGAGACACTAATCCCTGCGCTGATTGTAAAAAACGAAACTTGCAACAAAATGGATTAGTGCATTAAAACAGCTGGTTTGGACACTTAATTTCGCAAATTTGTGTAAATGACTTACTAACCCACATATATTATAGTCCATCTGTGGGCATCACTACATCCTCAAATTGTTATAAACCCTACTTGGACAAATCATTGATTCTGGATGAAAATACGGCCTCATGCTTCATACCGTGTTTCTCGAAACCACTGGAATTGCACTTATGATATGAATCACTTCAAATGAGATGATCATTAAAGTTCTACCTATAACTACGTACTGTTCAAGTCTCATCTCTGATTGGGCAGGTGCTGGTTTTCTTTAACGGAAGCTCTGACTGTAGCACCATCCAGGTTCCAGTGCTTTACTGGTTCCATTTTATTTACAGGGACTTGCATGAAAGAAACATGCATTTGGGATATTATGAGTGAGGAAACGTACAGAAGGATATTTTAGTGTCAACATCAGTAACAGTGCAAGGAAGAGTTGTGACGTCAAGTCTTTAGGATGGAGGTCTTCAAAGAAATGTAAACAACATTAAATAGCCATAACCAGCTTTAGGCAAACATTCGGTTTCATTCTTTAATGACGAAAGTTGAGTTGTGCTGTTGTAGGTTAATCACCTTCCGGGTTTCAGGGACACCTCTTCAACTCGAGCGAGTGATTTTCCCATACCACCAAGTGTTTTATTCCTTACTGGGAACTGGAAGATAACTTGAAACACCACAGTGCATTTGATGTACAGCAAAATACATAAGTAGGTCTGTGTCAACCAAAATAGGTTACCATATTAAAGTAGATTTATATCTTAATCAACTAATTGATAAATATAAGTAATAGATCTGAACATTGCCTCTTAAACTGTTTACTGCATTTATACCAATTGTGATGACTTTGGATTTCATTTAACACATGGATGGTTCTAACACCCCCTGTTAATTGACAAATCTGATAGTGACTCAATCAGTACAGTCCTCTGCATTCAGTCACTATGAGCAATATGAACTTATACTTAATAATAATAAAAAAAAAATAAAAAAAAAGGTATAATAATATATAATTTTTCACCCATAATAGATTAAACAGATGATGTTTGGTTGTAGGGTTTGGATGTCAGGCGTTAGTAATGCCAAATATGACAGAAAAATACACCATGATTAGCTTTTACAGAGAATGAGGAGTAAAAATGTGACATTGCAATGTATACAGGTCTGGATGTAAAAAAAAAAAAAAAAAGAATATAATAAGAAAAAACAAACAAAAATAAAACCATGCCTGGATTGGATGTTGGATGGAAAATCAAACTCAAAATAACGCTCATATGCTCATAGATGGAAACGCACAAAAGGAGATCTGAAAATTGGAGACGTGACCTCTAATAAAGGGCAACGCATACGAGCACAGCGCTAAAACAGAAAACACAGCGGTCTCAATAATAAGAGCTCCCACTGCAGCCTGCTATCACGTTAATTAACACAAGCTGTAACGAGGCAGCAAGTGGTTGTTTGGACCAGCGGGGGAGCGTCAACACATGCCGCACATCAACCGTCCACTACAATTCAAGGCCCCATTAAGTTAATTACCACTATCTCATGCAGCAAGGCACGCTGGGAAGGCAGCCATTTGATTTGCCCTGCGGGCATCTTAACAGTCTTAGCCTCAGAAACGCTGATCACTTTTCTTACTGTGGAATAAATGAGCACTGGACTCAATTTAGATGAAGAAAATCTTGGACTTGTTGATCAAGGAAATAAATGAATAGGTGTGAAAGCGGATAACAGCCACAGACGCTATAAAAAAAATAATAAATCTGAATTTCCAAATTTACAATACAGCGCATTCTCATTTCCACGAATGAAATACAAGAGGTAAATCACTGAGCTCTTATTTATTACTTTGCATGTGTAAATACTGAAAATTTGAGGTTGTGTTCATTATAACCTGAAAAAGTAGGTTATTTTCCTTTTTTTATATTCAATCTTTTTTAAATATAGCTTTAGATTTAGATCGCCAACAAGCCCGAGGTGACAATGGTGAGAAAACTTAGCTGAGATGACGTGAAGAAAGGAAGCACGTCTTCTTCAGAGTGACATATGGGTAGTGGGGTTGCCAGTCATTATACTATACAGGTGTAGAAGTAGTTATGACATGTGGTGCCAAGTGGGCAGAGAGGAAGGTCGGTATGAATATGCGTCTTTAGATTAGCACATCAGAGTGTGTTAATTACCCGTTTTTACCTGAAAGTTTGCAAATATACTCTTGGCTATATGACAGTCTCATGGAAGGGACGAGCAAGTGTTTGTAGTTATGATCTGAGCAAATGTGATGCACAAGCACAAAATTTCTCTTCACATCCAATCACAAACACAGCATTACCCGCCACTGGATTCGATTTTGATGAATTATTGGTTATTTGTGCACAATGTGATTACTGTTTAAACCACCTCTTTAGACAATAATAATATGTCTAAATGCCATATTGCTAAATGAAACCAATTACCGTGACTGTAACTAGAATTACAGCGGTAGCTCGGCATACGAACAGCATTTTAGCCTCAAGAACCAAAATTGCATAAGAAATTGGACTCGCCATGAGAAGCATTTTCGTTATACAGACAGACGAACTGAGCCGAACCGAGTATGTCGGGTTCAAAACTTTGGTTGCGTCAGTGGAAAGCCAAGAAAAGCGAGTTTATATCTTTTTTTTTTTTTTTTCTTTGAAAGTTTTTTGCATTTTGTGTAAGATCCAGTGAAGACATAAGCATCATGGGTTCCAAGATAAAGGAGCCACCTTATCTTATCTGGTTTGTTTTTTTAAAGCAGCCGGTGCCAAGAGGAATCATAAATCAAGGTGAAGTAAGGTTTAATGTCGATTACTTGTTTTACAGGTCTTTTCTAAATATTTGAATTGTTTTTAAATGCAAGAATATAAGTACAGTGTTGGTAATTGGTAATATTGGTCATATTTTGGGGTGGCTGGAACGGATTATCCGCACTTACATTATTTTCTATGGGAAAATGCATTTCACAATACGAATTGTCGCCTTAAGAACTCGCCTCTGGAACGGATTCAATTCGTACGCCGGTGTAACACTATTTCTTTTAATGCTTCCCATCTTCTTAATTATCCTAACTAGTCTTTCACTTTCACATACGAAAAATATGAATGGAATGCTCACGTGTGTAACTTTCTTATGCGCATACATTAGTTGTTAGTTACAGTATGAGGTGGCTGGACGACGTGCAAGCTCCAAGCGCCTCTGCAAGCTGCACCATTCAGCTGCACCATTACGCGTCTACAATAGGCCTTAATGGAGCCTTTCATACCAGTAGACAGTCAGGAACCGCAGCACTCGCCTAATACCCACGTATCAGGTTTTGAAATGAAAGATTACAGAACCCAACAACAAACATCATACGGTGCAGGAAATACTCCTGTTGCTGACGCGTTATCTAAAAATACCCTAATGAGTCGTGTTGTTTCTCCTAAGTAAACCATTCCTAATGATACTGCAGCGAGACGAGGAGCGAGAAAGGACACAGGTAGGAGAGAGAAAGACCGAGGGAGACCGAGGAAATGGAGAAGGGGGAAGAAAAAAAAAAACATTAATTATTAGCCCCAGTGGGATCTCTTAGCCAGCCTCTAGCTTGGACAACACCAATTAATACGGCAATTATTATCTCGTCCTGTAGCGAGGGGAGGGACCGAGCAGATTACTCATCTCTCCACAAACCCCTGTTATTACACACTGAAGATACAGAGATTCTCACATACAGGGTAATTATTTAGTGTGCAGATTTCCACTAATGCACAGCCGCTCCCGATTTAATAGGCAGTTCTTGGTTTTTCAAGGTGGATAATGAGACGGAGATTATAGATGCTTGACATGGTGTGTCTTCTGAGGGTCTACTGTACACTCTGCACTTTAACACTCATTACTACCATATTCTGGTTCACACTACCAGGTGTGCGCGCGCACATGGCGCTACACGGACACCCCGCTGTCTCGGCTTTCGGTCTCTCCTCTCCAATTAGTGGACTAGCATTAGCCGTACTGTATATCCACTTTGTCAAACGATATGTGCATTACATGCCAAGAGGTTCCATGGCCAACATCTTACCTGCTTTCTGGCATCGTTGTGAACAAGTCCAGTGTTTACATGACAGATCCATCATAGGTGGCTGGTGTTATAGTTCTTTCTTCCATGTAAAAGCTATTGTAGGTTTTGTTCGTTTGTAGAAATAGCTAATTATGGCATTTAACAAAAAAAAGTAGCACGGTTCATAGTTACACTTAAAAAATTTTAATGAAATTCCTAAAATGTGTTATGATTTTATGGTTTGACCGGCAGATTTTCCAAAGTTTGAAAACACGATGCGTCCATCGCACGTCTAGACGACAGTCGTCTGGTGCCTCACGATTTGACGGCTGTAAAAACAGCAATGCATGGCGAGTGTCTGTTTCCTCCCAGAACTTAATGGCTTTCTTCGTGCAGTGCTTCACTACATCCTCACACCCTGCTGCACGATGCAGTATAATCAGCTCGCGGTGATCTTTCGAGGTGGCTGATGTGAGAAAATGAGACTCGGTGGTTTGCAGAGGGCAAGGGCTGCTGGTTTGGATCACAGCTGGGACACAAGGGGGGGGGGGTAGGGGATTTAGTCTGGCTATCAGCAGCGCGCAGGTGCCAATATCCATCCCTTCCCTTCAGTTAGGCGGTAATAAGTGACGTGCGAGTCTTTAACGCAGCGCTATTACAAGCGCTCGGTCCTCTTCAAAAACGTACCGCCCATTGTACGTTGGATCGTACCAGTTCATCCGAGTTATCCAATTTCATCTAGAGTATAATCATCAGTAGGTTCTCCAAACACACACAAACATACCCACAATCCCTCTCTTTTTACTGCTATTTTTAAATCCCCTGTCCTTGTCTTGGCTTTGTGAGTGCATCTTTTAGCACGGCACTGCTCTTCCTCTCAGCCAGTGTAAAATCACATCTGACAGCCAATGAAAACCCAGCGGATGCTTGCATGTTATCTTGACACGGCCATGGTAAGCTGGCGCTACTGATGCTAAACGGCCTTCGTAAGCCTTTTAAAAGCCATCCATGCTGCCTAATGTGGACTCTTGTGGGGTTGGGGGGGGGGGGGGGGGGGGGGCGGGGGGGTTTACTCCATGTTTTGGGAAAAGGGAGCGGTTCCTTTTTCAGTCCGACAATGGACTGAGGATGAATTTATTTGTACCTACACATGACTGAATGACATTTAGTCGAATGCTTACAGTGCAATACTATTAGCTTACAGGTTTCTCAGCTCCGTGCTGAAATCCGACTTACCTTTTCACTCGTACAGTATATGGGGTTAGATACTCGACATACCCCGTGTGTGGGCCTATCAGGAGTTAGAACTTTATTGCACAGTTATAAGTTAATATTGGAATTTTTGACCTTGTTCTAAATAATTATAGTGAGAATAAATAGATTAATGAATTATTGTATCTATAGTAACACTATCATGCAGAGGGACATGTATTAGTGAAAAATGATTTAAGACCGATTTAAATAGATAATAGACAATAAATCAGGAAATTTTACAGCAGGGTTGACCTATTACAGTCAGTAGGTTTATATATATATATATATATATATATAAATAACATTTTACATTATTTTTTTGGGTTTAGTATACCTTTGCATTTATTTCTGTCCAGAGTCACAATTTCTCTTGTATTGATGATGGGAGAGTCAGACCACTACGCAATGTCTTCTCCAGCACATCTTAAAGATTCTCAATCAGATTATGGCCTGGACTCTGCGGAGGTCATTCTGTGTGTGAAAATCATGTCTGAAACACTCTTTCACAATTACGTCCGATGAACCTTGGCACCATCTTGGAGTACGCCTGCTCCATCAGGGAAGAAAAAAAATCCATTGATGGAAATAACCTGTTCATTCAGTACATTCAGATACGTCAGCTGACCTCATTTTTTGGGCGCATAATGTTGCTGACTTCAGACGTACAGTGACTCTGCCCCCTCAGGCTTGTACGGTAGAGACTAGTCATGATGGGCACATCACTTCATCTGTCTCTTTTCTTACCCTGACGCCACCATCACTCTGGAACAGGGTAAATCAGGACTCATGACCTTTTTGCATCGCTCCACAGTCCATTCTTTATGCTGCCTTTCAAATTGAAGCCATTTTTTCCCCCTGATAAGTGATTTTCTTAAGGCTACACAGCTGTTTAGTCTCAGTCTCTTGAGTTCTCTTCACAATGTACTGTACGTGTGGAAATGCTCTTACTTTCACCATTAAATATAGCTGAGAGTTCTATTTGATTTCACTAAGCGTTTAAGTGATCTTCCATCACAAGCATTCAGGATGTTTTTTCCGACCACGTTTTCTCCTTGAAGATGATGAATCACCTGTCTTTTTTTTGTGGTTCTTCACCCATTTTCAGTAGTTTCAGTAATCTCCTTAGTTGCTTTCTTTGCTTGATTCCGGCCAATAATTTGACCCTTCTTTGACACGACTACAGGATACGTCTTCAGACATGGTTTTTTAAGAAATGAAAAGGTACTTAGTGGATCAGTTAGGGTTAAATAACTTGTTTCAGTAATTATCAAATGAAACTATTTGCTTAGTTAAATCCAGGTGGTGACACTCTTGGTCAGACAGTGTGTGTGTGTGTACA
>JAQQZT010000039.1:31538997-31582927 GCA_030068275.1 Clarias platycephalus
ATTTCACTGCATTTCGTACTGTGTATGACTGTGTATGTGACAAATAAAATTTGAATTTGAATTTGAATTTGAATTTTAAGGGCACCAAGAATAAATACAGAGGTGTTTGTTTAATGAGCTGAATATAAATAATTAAAAAGTTTTTTCTTTCATAAATCAGTAGACTGTAAAAAAACAAACAAAAAAAAAACTTAAATGCCCCTTGATCTAGGACTGAGACAAACGATATTTCTCAAGTTTTATATCACGGCACATTAAATACAACTACAAAGACATAACTACTGTAATATTCTTTAATAAATGATAATTGAACCACAGAATACAAACCATCTCACTGTTGATTGTTTTCCTATAACTGTTCCTTATTTATGTACGTTACATTATGAGTGTTTATGTCCTGAGCACCATCTCACAGCCTGAAATGTTCAATAAAAGTACCTGTTCTACTTTCAATACTTCCTGGCCTCTGTGACCTTCACTCACTTGACCTCTCTGTACCCTCTGTAGCAGGCCAGAGTTTTTTTGCCTCCCACACTGATGAGATCTCTCTTGCCCTTGCTCATTCTCTCTCTCTCTCTAAAGCAAGGTGCAGCCATATCTCCGTCACTGCCCACCTCCCTCATTGCTTGCACCTGCTAAAACATTCGAGGTATTCGCACACAGCAGGGCAACACATTTGCTTTTCATTTAACCTGCCCGAACGGACCTTTGAAGTGCATAATGGCAGAGCAGCAAAGGTTTTTCTCTTGCACTCCCTCCCTCGCCTCTTAATCATTTACCTCGTCAAGGCACATTCTCCGCGGCTAACCTATCAAGCGGAAAACGAGCACGGGCCTGCTGGTCCTCCCCTGACTCTCCGCCATGGTTTCAGAGAGCGAGTGAGTAAGACGGAGACAAAACCGGATTTCTGAAGAAACCCTCGATCCACACGGGCCTCATTTACACATGACGTACAGCTCTTTACAGACATGCGTTACATTAGTCATGGTCCGTGGAAAACTACATGCGAAAAGGCTCGTCTTTGTAAAGAACATTGAACGATGAACACAGACGATGAACTCAAAGGACAAACAAAGCCTCGGCATACAGTACGAAGCATTTTCTTCGTAAGAGTGAACGAACCGAGCCAAACCAACGCCGGCTAAGCTGTGCGTACTGTACAGTACATCCAGGAGCCGTTAAAAACTTTTTTGCGCCAGTGGAAAAACCAAGCGAAGCGAGTTTACATTTTTTTTTGTTTTGTTCATATTTTTCTTTCTTTTTTGGCATTTTGTCCAATATTTAGTGAAGAAACAGCACCATGGTTCCCAAGAACGCTAGCAAAGACGATGTAAAGAAGGAAAAGGGAGCCACTTTTGATTCATACACATTCACATTTCATACAAACTGCCATTATTCTTACACTATGACTGTGTAAAGCTGCTTTGAGACAATGAATTGTTAAAAGTGCTATACAAATAAAATTAAATTTAGAAAAACTTTAAGTTTGGTTTTTAAAGCAGCCGGTACCAAAAGAATCATAAATTAATTATTTATTTCATATTTTGCTTTCTTTACATGTCTTTTCAAAAAGTTTTAGATGCTAAAATATAATTATACTGTTGGAAACTGGCAATATTGGTGATATTGTTGCAGGGCTGGAACGGATTATCTGCATTTAGATTATTTTCTTTGGAAAAATGCGTTTCGCAATACAATAAAACCTCTGGAACTGATTAGATTTATGTTGAGGTGCCGCTGTATTTATAAGCTGTTTACGGCGATCTCTATCGCAAATAATGCAACTAATGGTTCTGTTAAATATACGAGATGTAAAGGACATTTTAAACATTTGGACTATTTGCTCCTGGTGATGGAAGTGTTACTATTTTTACTAGTATTATCATTAGACTAAACAACATCCATTATACACATAATACACATCACTCATGTCAGTTAGTTGCCTAGCACATTATATTGTAAATAAACTTCACCTGACTTTTCAAACCTGTACAAATTCCACAATGATATTTGAATATCTTGCTAGAAGATGTGCTACCTGTTAACTCAAATTCAGTTGTAATTGTAGCCTGTTGAGCTACACAGCATTCATTCATAGCATTATGAACAAACTTTTTTTTTTTTTTGTATTTTGATTGATTTTTACTACTTGCATTACTGTACAAAGTTGCATATGTGCTTCCTTTTTTTTTTTTTTTTTTTGACCCACAAGAAACGTGTCGTTCAAATGAGAGATACTGCAGAAAGCAGATTGCGCGAAAGTTTGCATTTTCACTTATTTACGCTCTGCACCGCCCTGGGTGGCTGCCTAAGATGTCCACATGCGAATCCTACAGAGTACAAGTCTTGCGCAACACTGAGAGAATCATATCTTGTATTAATCCTGACTACTTGCTAAATACTTTTGATACGAGTTTCTTCCAGAAGTGTAGTAGTAGTAGAGAAAAAACGCAGGTGCTTGTGAGTTAATGTTCCATGATTTACAGTAATTGAATGATGCCTTGTACATTATTTCACTTTCCTATTCAACATCAGTGTCATAGTCTTCTAAAGATTTGTTTGAGTTTGAAGACTCGGTCCCGTGGTACGCAAAACAAAATATGAATGTTCTTAAAAAAAACAAAAAAAAAAAACGTCTAAAGCACAGAGCGCACAGGAGGTCTGATAAGCCATTGATCAGACCCAGTTAATTATCTAAGCCATCGCCTCCTATGGTGTTTATTAGCATGGCGCTAACGCCGCAGGAGCCGTGCCTGCTTCTACAGATCGCGTGCGCCGAAGGAGATGACTAATAAAGCCAGACTGGGAAGCGCGCCAACTGATGAACATGACAGCTAAATGATCTTCTGCAAGGATAGCATATGTTTCATAAAACCTTATTAGAGCTGTAAGGAGGTTGGTGTGTGACAGAGAGACTTTGAGCCCAACAGCAGTGTCGGCATCTGTGCTTTCATTTTTTATTTATTAAATTTTTTTTTTTGTAACCGGCGGTCACGTCAGGGAGGTTTTAATAATAATGTTTTGTTTTAGCAACGGTCAACAATAAAAACTATTCCATATCCAACGTTTATTATACAAACTCTGACTCGGACAGTATTTCACCGATAACGCACCTTCACGATGCAGCCTGAAGAATCTCCAGCATGTGGCCTGAATTTAACTCGCAAGCACTGGCGAGCTACAGGAACATGATGTGTTGTCTCATATTAGATAATTCTCACAAAGATTTATGTCCAACACTTTTATTTCGTTTTTTTTTAAACAGCAAGCACTTTTTATATATATATAGATATACACTCGAGAGTGTGATCGAGCGCTTCCAGGAAAAACACTCAGCGAAACTGTTGGTGAAATAGTCCAGAAAATTTACATAGCGTATAAAACACTCCCGGGGCAATAAATGACTAAATGTTTTGCCAAAAGAATGGAAATGAACATATAAATCTTACACACGATTTGATGCTTGATGTTGCAGAAAGTGAACCTGACGTATAAAAAGGTAAACGTCGGGTCCGACAAGGCGAGTGCTAAAGCCAGTTTGAGGCGTAAAAACAAAGTAAACTGGGATAAAGTCCAGCCTCGTACCCCCCCACCACCACCACCCTGGTGTACAGGATAAAGCGGTACTGATTGAGTGAGTGTATGATTGTGGTAAAGGTTAACATGTAAAGGTTAACATCTTAAACATGAGCAACAGGTCCTTTATGAAATCATGAGAAAAACTGTTACAACAAGCAAAAAATAAATAAAAAATGCACGTTCTGCCTGATTCAGCCACAAGAACTAGACTTCAAATATAAAAACCTTCAAATATAATTAAAACATATTTATCATACTTTGCAACTCAACATCTCAAAGTTCTACACAAGAACTTGCGATGTCTGGATTTCCTGATCGGATTATGGGAGGAAGAAGAAGAAGAAGAAACAGACTTATTTTTTTCTCCTTTAAAAGGTACAAACCTGTTACGCAAATCATACAAAGAAATCAAACTCATTTCTTTACATACTGTACATCATGATGATGGTCTTACACTCTTCGCTTGGATGCTACATAACCACATTTAGGGTGTTCATTAATTACGTTAAAAAGCTGGAACTAGACGTTTAAGATTAGGGGAAAAAAAACACACTTGCGTTAAAAATGTCAAAATCAGCTTTATTTAAAAGCTACACAACCTAAACTGCCTCACCACACACACACACAGTCGTAGAATCGCTCGTGTGCAGAATTAGTTTCTCGTCGAGTCACGGTCGCTCGTGTTTTATAGCTCCTCCGAGCAGCGGGCCTGCATGCTCAATTTAGCGTAATCACTGCACGAGTGGACCGCCTTGCCACGTCAGGGAGGACAGGAATCCTGCGACACACAAACACACTGCCTCATCCACCCCCCTCTCTCTCTCTCGTCGCTCTAACTCTGCACTTTTCCCTGCAGTTCGAGATGAATACCACGTTAGCGCTGACGACCCCTGAGGGCACGAGCGCAGGAGGAAATCACTCGAGTGCTTCCCCTTGTAGAGGCTATCCCCCGCTGGTATTTATTTATCCCTGCTATGGGTCGATCTCTCTCTCTCTCACACACACACATTCACACACACACACACGTCGAGCATAACTAAAGGACGTGTTAATAGGGCCTTACCTATAAATCCTAAATAACAGAGCAAGAAAAACTCAAGAAAAAAAGGGGGGATGGGGAAGTTTAAAAAGAAAAAAGAAAAAAGAAAAAAAAAAACGGAGGCTTAAAATCAAATAAATCACACCTGGATGGCTGGTGGAAACTGGCACAGCTTTCCATATATGATACTCAAATTACTCCATTTGTTCGTGGAGATATTTTAATCCAGGCTGACCTCAAACTTCCCATGAACCAGCTCTTGAACAAAAGGCCGCCCACTGTCTTCGCAGTAAATCTGTTGTCTCCCTTCTGGGCCCCGGACCGGGACTCATAGATCACTACTGCGCCGCAGCTTGCTTCAATTTACTCAATTAACTCGGGGTAAAGCACTTGTAAGTTCTGCAGATGTTGGTTTATTATCGGGGACTAAAATGTACAAGCGAGTTCAGGAGCCTGGGGTTATGCTAAGGTTGGCTGAGGGGGGAAGGGCAGATAGTGAGAAAAAGAAGAAGAAAAAAAGTTGAAGGCTGCAGGTTGTTCGTGACGGCTTTTTACACACACGTCTACGACAGTACTTCACAAGTCATGGTTTATGAAAAAAGGGGGGGAAAAGAAGTGAATTTGTAGTAGAAGAGTATAATTAAACTTACAACCATAAGCTCGATAGCAAGCCATGCTAGCGGTTCTAGCCGTGTGATCTGAACTCTCATGCACGACGCCTCTCTGGTCCAACCTGAATCGCTCATGGATGACCATCCTCTGACGGGCACTCGCAAACCCGCTACAGCAACGTCACACCATTTCTTCATTTAGAGCCTCGAAAAAGAAAAAAGAAAAAAACCCTGCTGCCTGAGCCGAGGCCTGCGATCCAAATATCAGCAACACAACATTTAAATGTGCGTGAATAAACCATTTTTATCTCTGCTTGACCTCCCTGGAAATAAATCAAAGCGAGAGCGACGTAAGGAATGTAAAAAAAATATTGTAAGGGGTGCTCGCTAATATTAAACAGGTGTTGTGAAGATCGCTATAAAACATGCCGCTCGCAGCCAGCTGGAGGACGATATATTTCAGGTGTTGGCTGACTACATTTCAATTAAGTGCGGCAACACAAGCTGACATTCATGGAGCTTTAAAATAAGCTTTTGATAAATGATTCCGCTTCATCGGGCTAGCATGCTAACGGCAGCCTTGGCATATTAAAGGGAGGAGGTTCTTATCTGGGTTTGCCGAGCGGGACGGGGCAGGGTGAAACGCTGCTTTCTGGAGGTCCTGCGTGACAGTTTAATGAGGTGCGAGCGCGGTTTTTTGATGAGTCACGTGTTGCTCAAGAGCGGATTACAGGTGCGAAGGCGGTGCGTTATCGCTCAGCTGAACAAATCAAGCTAGCGGTTAGGCGCTCGGAATTTGTGCATGGCGATCTAAGGTCTGATTGATGACGATACGGTGATGCATCACTGATGTTATCTCGCCACTTGTACTGTGTAAAATATTATTTTCCGGCAATGCAAACAATAATATTTTTAGCAATAACAAGTTATGTTCGCTGCTTGGGAAAGCGATCCAGCAGCAGTAGGACACTAAATTACTCCTGCCTGTTTACTGCTACATTCATAAAGTACAGCATAAGGTCTCAAAAGATAAAATGTATTGCTTTTTTCATTACTACGTCTAAAAAAAAGTTAAACCCAAATAAGTTAAATTTGTCTAAGAAATATTCACAATAAAAATAAAACAGCAAAATAATTGGGTTTAACACATTTTACCCTCTACAGAACAGAAAAAAAGTTAACTATTAAATGTTAAAATGGAAAAAAAGGTGAAAATTGTATTTTGAAAATTTTATAATGTGTACACAAACTGGACAATGTTTTAACCCTTTTTTAATCTGTGAGGAAATTTCTCCAAGTCAAAATGCCGTCACTTTCTTGTTCGTTGCTAATGATAGCCTGTGTGAAAACATTGATTTTCCCAGTTTGAAGGTTCATCCCAATTAATTACAAAACAAATTCAATTGCTCATCTATCAGCATTGAGACAGGCAACATCTTGTTCAACGCTCCGAGTCAGCTTGATCCAATTAGGCCAAGAACGGAGGCTCCATAATCACTCCTTTTACAACCAAGTAACCCTCCTCTGCCATTTTTTACCTAGCCAGAGGGGGGGGGGGGTATGGGGAGGTTGTGTTGAGAGAAAACTGAGGAATACAAATGTTTGAGGTGAGGAGAAAGAGAGAGAGAAAAAAAAAAAAACCCTGCGACCTCCTGGCTAAGGGTCGAGGACACTGAGGCCAGATAGTAGACGTTCTTCTCATCCTTGGGCCTCCGCTAATATGTTTTGAAGAAGAGGAACCACGGCCTCTCCTTTCTCTCCTGCCGTTCACAGACTGCTCCTAGGGGAGCGATAGGGAAGTGGAGAAAACTATAATGAACACGTTTGCCTTTTTTGCCTCCTTTAACTGTCATCTAAATCACCGGTGAAGCCCAGCGCTCGAGCGTTTCCACATTCATTGGACACGCAGCTGTTCTCTCAACACCCGCTCGGGTTCTAGCAACGGAGCTAGTTCATGCTAACGCAGGCGCCGAGCTAGTGTTTCACGACTGCGCTCAAAATTTACAGCTGTTGCAAAATATCACACTTCCACACCTTTTTTTTTTCTTTTTTGGTTGAGTAAAAGGTCATATTTAATGGAAACGTGGAAGTGAGCCCCTCTTCTGCAACCTGCTTTTTAGCCAACATGGCGTTGCATGTCTGCTCGTGGTTAACGTCTGGCCTCCTAGGGCCTGATGGACCCTGAGAGTCATTTTCAACCACCCCTAAAGCGTACTTACATCATCTCTAACTGGTGCTTCGTGCTTAAGGAGTACTTTAGTAGTACTTTACCTGGAACCAGAGAGAGATATAGTAGCCTAGCACGTCTGCTCTTGGTTAGGACTACAGATCCTTATCGACCGGCTCTCCCAGGCATCTTCTGCATTCTCCAGAGATTGATTGGCAACATTCCCCTGCCCTCTGTGTACCACCTCCCTAATGACGCAATGGAATTAATTAGGCCCCATTAATTTAGCAAAAACAAATAAGCACCTCTGCCCTCTGCCTCAGGTCGACTCTGCACACGCAGGTGGTTCTGATTTCTCTGTGCTTCATCAGCCAGCGCTGTTGCACTAATCTATTGGCTGGAGAGCACTGGTCGTCACAGGCCATGACCTTTTCCTTCTCCTCCCGGGATGGTTGTCTTGAAGCCACCCGGGCCAGCTGGTCAGGCCTCGCCCTCTATCCCAGGGTTTCCTCTGATCTTATCTAAGTGTGTCGAGTAACACTGAGGAATACTCGAGTAATTGGATTTTGATTGCTCATGAAATGGTTTTATGCGGTGAGTAAATACACAATCAGAACAAACGGCTCCATCTCGCACCACGTTCTTATGTGGACATTTACACTAAAAGTTTATCCAAGTAGTTCCCCTGCAGAAAAAAATAAATCTTTAAGTACATTTAAAAAGAAATTAAGTTAAAAGAAAAATTATGCTGAATTCAAAAACGGAATTGAGTTGTGATTTTTTACCCTAATGTGACACACATCTGATTTTTATGGCTGTCTGAGCCACACTACGCCTACCTACGTTCCCTGGAGGGAAAAAAAACAAAACAAATAACTATACACAAATAAATATACACATTTTTTTTTTATATAAAAGAAAATTGTACAATAAAAACTGTAAACTGTAAAAAATATAAATGGCTGAAAATTACTTTTTTATTCAATTACTGATTAAATAAAAACTGGCAAATTACCAATTTGTGGTGTTAATCAAATCTAAATTGTCAAAACAGTCTACCATTTGTAATCAAACTTAGCTTTTCTACGATAGTCCATTTCATATTAGTGGCCTTAAATGTGAAACTAAAATATCGTAGGCATTCCTCGAGAAATCACTAACTGGTGGCTCATGATTTAAAATAAATGTAATAACATATGTGACGATGGTCTTCCATCCAGTGCGCACCCAATGGAAAAACCTTTTTGCTCAAACCATTCAGACACACACACACAGTGTCTCGTACAGTATGATGTTCGACTGGACCTCAGCCCCTGCAGTGTGTGTGTGGAAAGGGGGCGGGGCTCGCTGATACACCTGGGCTGGAACGCAATCTACACTCACCGTTCACCCGTCACCAGACTGGTGAGTAGACCATTACAAAGCTTGAACTTACCCGCGTTCTCCCTGCCTGCCGCGTGCCTCCTGTTCTGTACTGCTCGGCTCACCCGAGGATTCGCACCACTCACCAAGGCACCACCACCAAAATCACTGTTCTGCTTCAGAGTGAACGGTGGTTGCTGAACGTTGTGCTAAATAAAGCCTGTTTGTGATTGTGGATTCTGGTTCTCGTGTTTCTCTCTGCTTGTCAAACCCGTTACACATGGTACTTCATCTGGACACCAATTAAACAACATTAACAGTTATGGAAGGAGTCTCCAGAGTCCTCCTTGGAGAAAGCATCACCCATCAATGTCAACATAATTAAACACCTTCAGACCTATGATATTAAAGAAATGAAGAAATGTACATATATTAGGAACACAAGGAGGCCTTATAAAAATCTAGAGTCCCTATTGATGGGAGTTAAGGGGCGACATCACAACCCTTTGTTTCAACTGAGACTCGACCTTGAGATAATGAGATCTATAGACTCTGGACAAACAGGGAACCTCTGGTGTTCACCATCTGAATGAAATATATGGACTATATGAGGCTCAATGGGTGGAATAATGGACAAACTTTAGACACTTCTCACTCTTACTTCTCCTGGGCTTCTAGGACTTGGATCTCTTGGAAAAGAGAAAGAGGCCGTGTGTGACTCCATTGAACTTGTTTATCAGAGCTAAGCCACTGGGAGAGCGGGCGCGGCTCGAGGACGTTATCTTCAACACGATTCAATTAACCAGAGATGATTTCACTCATGACATGAAAATGAAAATCTTAATCTAGACTCCTGTGTTTTCTGATAGGGGAACATATGTGCATTTATATGATTGCCTTGCCTGCCTATCATATTTACTTTGGCCAGAGAGAACGGCAAATCTCTAACCCGCAGTCTTGCTTCTCCGCCCGCGCTGCTCGGAAGCAATTCTGGATCCAGAAGTCAAGCACCCTGAAGCGTGTTAATACTCACATATTGAAGTCTTACAGCAGGTTTAGATCCAGTACCTGCAGACGTAGGTGTTGATAACAGCCTCAGAGCGCTGAGGTGAAGTTTCTGTCAAAGTGGGATATTGTGTTTAAAGGGTTTAGGGGGAAAAAATAAAATGTCCTTCTTACTTCAGTATTCTTCTTTACCTAATCGCCACGTTAACCAAGTTTCAAGTGTTTAAGCACAACTTTTGGATCCTGAAGTTCTACCGCTTAAGCACTGGCCAAGAAACATCACCAAGAACTGTAGAACCTTAAATAGTTCTGCCTGATGTGCAGTGCATGTAAACACCAGTGTTAAATCAAACGCATGTAAACATCTGCGCAAGAATATTATATTATATATAATACTATTAGGATAACTAATATACTAATATATATTACTAATACTAATATAATTATATTATATCTAATCATTTACAATGATTTTAAATGAAATAAAAAAGATGCAAGTTTGTGTTGTAGTGCTGAAGTTGATTATTTTTCTACACCACTACATCCAGAAGTGGTTTATTCATATTACTCCACAGAAAATGATTCAAATCTGACATTCATTACAAAACACGTCAAATTTATCCCTCTATCCCCTTACCTATAACACATTGATTCTTTCACAAATCTCAATTTTCCCTTTATTAAAATAAAACAAATAAATAAAAAGCAGTTTTTCATGCATCCCCACACTGTCATAAACAGCTTTTTCTGACCTAAAATCTCACAGAATATTACTGAAAACCATACACCTAAAAGAATAACGATGTACTGCTATCCTGAATCATTACTTGGTAATTCATGATGGATCACAGATTTGCGTTTTTATTCTAGTTTTCATCATCAGCTCTGTGAGTACACCACCTGCATAAAAATGTCTACAATACTAATAATCTAATAGATAAAAGATGTTTTCGGAATTAATTGCCTTCTCTCTCTTCCTTCCTGACTCAACCCCAACCATGTAGAGGTCATACACTTGGATACTGGATAGGGTCGACTGCTTGTCCTCCTAAAAAATTCCAGTGTTGGACAGTAATCTTTTACTCTTATTCTTCATCATTCTATCCATCTACATTTTTTAAGGGTCATATGGCCATAAGGTTTCTGACTAGTCGAAAAGGTTTCGTGAGTACAGCTTTGATTTGATTCATTGACTCGCTGGATCAGTTTTTGAATTAAGAATAAAATTTTCGAATTTAAATTATTTAGGTGAACGTACAAAGAAATGATCGAAAAATGGTCAAATTCGTCAAAAATATACAGCAGCTTTGCAGAAAAATATATAAATCTTGCGTCTTCTGCATTCACTCATTTTGCTCAATTATAGCTTCTTTGCATTACTGCCACCTACTGGACTGGAGTTTGGAGGACAAGAAAAAAAAAAAAAAGTTACACAGCATTATAATGTTTAAATACTTCTAAGCTTTTAACACATGTAAGAAATATAGCTGCTTGAAATAAACTGGACAATAAACCTGATTACTATTGAATTTAAAATCACTAATCACAAGTCTACCCAAGACACACAGCTCTACTGCTGAGGCTCCTTAAGGTTCTTTGTAGGTGGAAACAATTCTCTCTCTAAACTACTTAAGCTTGCGGCAGCCATTAAAGGACAGTAAACAAATATGATTAAACTACGGACAAAAAAAAGCAAGCCCCTTTGTTGCCTTCTTAGACTTGGACAGCTGAGAGAATTTTTAATGTCATGCCAAATAACTACTTATTCACTTTCAGTAGCTAAATAATATTTTTATTTTCAAAAAAAAAAAAATAAATAAAATAAAATAATCCTGCACAGGCTAGAGTTCAGAGGGTAGTTTTAATTAAGAGAGAGAGAGAGAGAGAGAGAGAGAGGAACAGAAGGAGATACGGCACCTGAGATGTTGCCATAACGGCAGCTTTACTGTTGCTTTCCTTAACATTTCTAGCACAACCGGTTCCTGCAACACTTCAAAATATGACTGCTATTTTTATATTTAAAAGCCAAACCCTATATTTACGTATAAGGGGGGAGAAACGGATATATTAAAAAAAAAAAAAAAAAAAAAAAAAAAACTGTCCAGCATTTATATTCCCTTACACACTACTTAATAATACCGATTAAACATTACTACATTAAAATAACAGAGATGATGATGATGATATCAAGAAAACTTAAGGTTAATCTCCCCTATTTAACTACTTGAAGTTAAAGTTAGTTTTATATCATGTTACCAAGAAACGCAAAAGCCCAAGACGTAGTCATGTTAGAAAACTTCAAGGACTGTTACAAAGCGCTCATGCTGAAGACTTTGTCCATAAATGCTAATTGAACATGTGCAAATAGAAAACTTGTTTATGCTTGTTTATACTTGGTTATGCTTTTTATCCGACATAAAACCTGTGCCAAGTTGTGTACAGATCAGATGGCCCACTGTGGCGACCCCTTGACAGGAGCATCCGAAAAAAAGGAAGAAATCTGTTTATAAGGATGTGGAACATCTGCAACGGTGACGGTCCTTACCATTGAAACAATGTATTCTAAAGAGTTTTTTATTTTTTTTATGAAATTGATTACTGGAGTTACAGAAAAGGAATCGATACCCGACATATCCAAATCGACCGTTCAACAGCATTGTTTTGGACTATATAAAGTTTATCAGAGGAGTATGGGAAGAAAGTTTGCATCATTTCTCAAAATCTGACTGGGAACAAATCCTGCTGCAACATTTCCTGGTCACTTCTCATTTACTTCCACATGTGGGTTTTTTGTGTACACATTATGTACATGCCGTGTCTAGAAGTGAACAGTGAACTAGGGAAATGATTGTGGATTAGGTGCACTGCAATCCTCATGCTTGCCAATGACTAGCGAAGCCTACAGCACCGCGCTCTCCCTCTCACTCACTCTTCCCTCCCGTATGGTAATGGTTTTGTTGATGTTCTTGACCCTGGTCGGTCCAAAGTAGTCAAAACTGTATCATTTGCAAACGCACTTCTATTTTGCACTAGTGTATAATTGTCTGAATGAAAAAGAGATTATCTTTCAATCCTTCTGCAAACAGTAACACCACTTGAGAGCATGAGGCAGTGGAAAATAGAAGGAAAAAAAAAAAAAAGTGATAATTTGCCCCCCCCAAAAAAAACCTCCAGCACGGCAGCACGCACTCAGGCTAGAACCCAGGTTATTCGGATGGAAGCCAATCTTTGATCAGCCAAGCTGAAATGTCCGAGATAAGTGGGAGCTACAACTCACGGCAGGATCTGTTATTGCTATTTCCTCCTCTGGTTTCTTGAGAGCGGTAAATAGCTGCTTCGCCCACCCACCCCCTCCCCTTCCTCCCAGCCCTCCTTCTTCCACCTCAGTTGCTCTATTTTCTCTACTTCCACCACTACAACTCCTCCCCTTATCCCCTTAGCTTGCCACTTTCGTCTTGAGATCTCTATCACTTTAATCCTGCCAGTCTGTGGCTGGTTAACAAGGAAATCCTAGGTCAATTATCACCAGGCACTTCCTGCTGGGCGAGCAACGGGGGGAATCAAAGCGGCCTGAGAGGCTTTTTCGCACCGGAGAAGAGCAGCAGGCCTAATTAAATGGGGCTCTTGTCCTGCTGTGTCCAGCCGCAGATAGCTTGGCCCATGATAACCATCACCTCTAGAACAACAATTGTTTTGTTTGGGGGGAAAACTGGGCAGCTTTGTTGGATGGGAACACTGAAACTGACTGGGTGACTCAACATGGCTAATTATTATTATATATATTTTTTCAATTGGGGAAATGCAATATAACTCTTGAACAATGAGAACCAACCCTCGTGTAAACTGAAGGGGTTATTTTACATCAAACTGAAAAACCATAAGAACAACCTGTCAGTGCCACATGCACTCTCAAATTTATTTATTCATTCATCTTCAGTAAGGACTTTATCCCAGGCTGGTGTTACAGTACATCAGATCTTATCCCGAGGTGGGAAGACAGTACATCAAAGGCTTTCTCTAATTTAATTTAAGCCAAGTTGTGGTTAACTGGTGGACCATGATCCAGAGGCAGACCCGGTGAACATTTCACTGGATCAAGCCGAGCACTCAGTGGCAGAAACGAGCAACGTGTGAAAACAAATTGGCCACAGTTCATCGAATTCCCTCAATTTTCTTTCCAAATTGGTCCTGCCACTCACCAACCAGCTCTCACCTGCAACCATCTCACAGACAGCAACCACCATCTAGAACCGACTATGTCCAAGAGCAGCCACAGCCTGGGTTATACAGGAGTCCTATAGCAGTATTGATGTATGTTTTGTGAAAGAGTGAAGTGCCATCTACTCTCATCTGCATACACAAGCTTACAGATTGGCACAGTGTTTATTCTGTGCAAACATCAACCAACGAGGATTCTGTTGCTGCTTTTTCTAATCCAATTGTGTGGATTTATGTAATTTGGAAAGGAAATGGGCAGATTTTAATTCCATGTATCCTCTACAGTCTGATTAGTTAGCGTTGTATTCTGTATTCGCCTGCACTAGTTAAAAGTGGTACCACAAAACCTGCTTTATTTATAGCCGCCAATGATGAGGCATTAAAAGGTAACCTGTTGTCACTGTCCACTTAGTTGCTTATCTGGAAATTTGTAAAGCAAGGAATTTTCAGCAGCTGGACTTTCACATCTTTTAGTTTAATAAGACGGTCCTTATCACATTCTCAGTCTCCGTAATACGTACTGTAGAGGCAGTCTGCTGTTAAATATTCATTGGCCCCCGAGTTACTTTAGAAGGTTTGAAAAACTTTTCTTTGAAGTCTGAAAGTTGAGCATGTGTGTGTCTAGATATGCCTCAGGCCACAGGTTTGTGCTGAAAATAGGAACTCTCAGATATGTTTCAAGTGGATGTTTATGGACCTTTGACTCTCAGTTCAAACCGTTAATTATCATCCCATCAGTGTGTGTGTGCGGGTCAAACGCTCTCCTTGTGGCGGCTGCCTCGCCGAGAACTGCCGTTTTCGCAGAAATCGAGTCAGCTGCATAATGTCAGATTACACTGTCCCCTTCGTGTCACGGCTCGAAAAGCTCTATTTATGAGCCCATGAATCTATTTATGAGACCATCTGAAAGTTTTAACTGTTGAAATGAATCATTTAAACAGCAGCAACAGCTTGGTCCGCTACGGGCCCACTGCACTCCCAGGTTCAAATTGAAAATGATAAAAGCGTAAAAAGGTTCAGCTCCCCGATAGGTGCCTTTACACACCCTGTACGCTCACTTGACTCGAAGAAAAGATGGCGATAAATACCAGAAAATTGGAGGTGCTTCAAAATAAAAGGATATTGCATACTTTATTCCTTGATCCTATTTGCAAGCGCTGATTTCCCTCCTGCAAATAATTCCATAAAGTCCCTAAACACCTGACGAAACAATACAAAACTTTTACAGACACCTGAATTTCTTAACGCTTTCCGGGAAAAAAAAGAAAAGAAAAAAAGACAAGAGTCACATGAACAGGCTTTATTCTGTCTCTTCCTCTCATCAGCACGGCCAAGCCGATTCTCTCCTTTTACAGTTCCATATGGAAAGGGACAGACAGGGGAAGAGGGGGAGAAAACCAATTTACCAACAGAGCGACATCATCTGCAGGCAAATTTATCTCTGACACACCACCCCTCGGTCCACTGTTGACAGTACATGATATTCCATTAATCTGCCTAATAAAAATTTAACCAGTGTTATAAACAAATAATTGGCCATTATCCTCTCAAAGATCCCGAATAAATTACTTGGGGTCCCGCCGCTTTTTTTTTTGCTATCTCAGGGAGGGAGAGAGAGAGAGAGAGAGAGAGAGAGACAAAGAGACGGCCCTCTTGATTGATGTTGGAATAAGCGGCTCGAGCTCGCTCGGCCGCTGAGAGCGAGCTTCAGCTAAGCCTGTGATTGACTTAATGAGAGTCTTTGGGGTGAGTAAATGTTCCAAATTGCTCCGTCATTAGCTTTTTTGCGCCGCCGTCTGAAGATACCCGCCGATCTGGTGCGCTGGGTCGACTCCTCTCGTACCATTCCGCCTGCAATTACATTTTCATTTAGAGCGAACCTCTGAAGTCCGATAGGCAGGCCTCTCCTTTTCATTAGGACGGGCTTCGCTTTCTTTTTTTTTAATCTAAATGCTGTGAAATGTCTCTTCATTTAGGCCAATTAAAGTCCAAAAGACGGTGCTGTAATGAATTATCATACGAATTATTTACTTAAATGCCACAGTCTCGGGTCCCTCTCCTGCGCCTGTCTGGTCTCCTGCGCCTTCATGGCACGTGGAGAGAGAGAGAGAGAGAGAGAGAGAAAGTGAGAGAGAGCGAGGGAGGGTTTCTGAAAGACAAGAGAAGGAAAAGGACTAAGGAGGAAGTGGGTGGTTAGGAGTAATGTCAACACACTAATGAGAACGTATGAACGCTTCTGTCTTTCTCTAAATAGTGGACATGTGGGACGACTGTGTTTCAAAACAGTGTTGAAACTATGACATGATCATCAGAGAGGTGATGAAATGAAAGCAGCCTACAAACAAAAGAATCAGAACAGGTCTAAGACGCAAACTTGTAAATACGAACAATCCAAAATTGATTAATTTGTACAAGGGACACACACACACACACACACACACACTCAACTACTTGATTTCCACATGCAAATTTTTATTTCTTTCTCACATTCGATCACATATTCTTGCCTGATCACATCACATCATCACATTTCAGGGCATAGCACGTAGAAATGCACTTTACAAAGCCTTAAAGGGAGAGGATCAAAGGCTCCTTATGGGACAGATGTTGACTGTCATAGACTTAATGAAATGAAGGCCTCCAGTATCTGTACTCTAGGCTACATTTTTAAGTCTCTGGACTTTACATACGCTTATCTTTTAACTAATACTTTTGCTCACTATAAATCTTAAGGTGTCTCATTAGCGTCTGGAAGCTTCAAGGGGTCAACCTTTAATGGCTAGAACGAGAACTAGAAATTAGCATTTAGCTAGTCTGTAATCACGCTAGCTAACTTTAGGCCATTAGTTAGCCTTAGCTCATATTTTTCCAGTAACTTAAATAGTGTGTGAAATGAGTCAGATGTTTGAGTCAGATTATGTTTTTTTTTTTTTTTTGTTGGTATTTTATATTTAAGTTTTTTAATGTTTATACTTTTGCCACTTTTGGACTTATTTATTACTTATGCACTTTTACTTTAGTAACTTTACAGTTCACAAGTAGCAGTAAGCATTTATATTTCATGCATGTACACTTACATTGGCACATACTGGCATACGGACGCCACGCCTCACGAATTTTCGCCTTAAGAACTAAAATTTAGCAAGAAATCGGCCTCGGCATGCAATCGAACCAGCCAAGTTGGACGCAAGTCCGTAAACTTGTTTGTATCAGTGGAAAGCCAATCTTTTTCTCTTTTTGTATTTTTTACGCAAAATTTAGTGAAGACATAGCATCATGGGTCTCAAGAATGTTAGCAAGAACAGCAGCAAGAAGAAAAGAGCGCCACTTTCAGTTTCGCTTTTAAAGCAGCTGGTGACAAGAGAAATCATAAAGTAAGGTCAAGTGAGGTTTAATGTCTATTTATTTCAAATTTGACTTCATTTACATGACTTTTCTAAATGTTTTGTTTTTATATGCAAAAATATGATTAGTGTTAGAATCCTCTGTTCTACTATTTTATTTTCATTTTTATTCTTATTGCTGTATATTATGTAAATAAAAAGTTTTTTAATTCTCTTATTTTTTGTAATATTGAGATCAACAGTACATGGATTTCACTTCGTATGACTGTGTATGTGACGAATAAAATTTGAAATAATATTTTTGTGGGGCTGGAACAGATTATCTGCATTTACATTATTTACTACGGAAAAATGCGTTTCGCAATACGAAATCTCGCCTTATGAACTCACCTCTGGAACGGATTAAATTCGTACAGTATGCTGAGGTACCGCTGTATTTAATCCTCTGTTCGTCTACATTCCTCCTGATTTTCTACAGATGATATGATGCAGTCATGTTTAATACGGACACTGGATTCAGCAGTTCTGGAGACGTTGCTATGTCGTTCTTCCTTATTAAAATTCACTGAAGGCTCGTCGCCAAATGGATCGGTGGAGTTTGTTCTTTTCTTTTTTCTCTAAACTAATGACTTCCTTTCAAAAAACATTCACGTGCAAATATAAAATAAAAGCATGTCTGGTTTAGAAGATTTAGAATGCTGTTAACTGTTTTAAACATAACAATAATAAACAATAAAAAAAAAAAATCTTAAAAAGACCCAAGCAATCGCCCACGTCGTACAAGTTACACAAAGGTGTCAAAGTGTTATTGGCCCTTCAGGGTAATGAGCTTAAGTGGCACGCGATTTACGCTAATCTCTGTGAAATCAGCCACGTCTCTAAAGTGGAACTTCCGCGCCTGCTCCTGCTCGGACTCTGTTCAGTGTCAGCGTCGATTTGTTGTGACAGCGCCAAATTCAGCGAAACCAAACGACTCCAAGCTGTACAACTTCACAGCAGATGAAAAAAGAAAGAGAGAAGTTTATAGACTCAGTTTTTGAAAATAGAGGAAATGATTTTAGGGGGACGATAAATCAGAGAGGACGGCTATATAATATAACAGGACTGAACATTTAAAATGTAGTTTTAAACCAGAGTGCAGAATCAAATTCAAAAACAAAGTGAAACAGGTCGGAGCGGTCGTGACGGCGGCCGACCTCACCGGCGCCATCTTGGGATCTACTGGCGACCTTCGGCGCTTATAAGCAAAAACAAGCTTCACGGTTAAAGAGTTAAAGTCCATTACTTAAACTAAATAAATAAAAATTATAAACAAGTGTTAACTTTTTTCATTAAAGTATAGAATAGTTTTGGGCCTCTAATAAACTGCTTATTGATGCTAAATGAGGTCTAGCGTTAATCGCGCTCTTTTCGAATCCTAGCACAAACATAAGCCGCGGCTAATTCATTCATTGACCTGCTGTGTTCACTTTCCTGGTTTTTAAAGTCACTATACGAGGCTAGCTAACATCCACATGTCCAGACATGCATGTTTGCGCAGTGCTGTCTGAGATGACTTGAAAGCAGTGTACATAATGCAGCCCATCACGCCGCCTGAGCCAGATGTATGCTAATCGTTAGCCGTGAGTGGAGATTCGAGCCCTGAACAAACATCAGCCTGAAGTGGGTGCTAACATCGCCTCTTTCTTTGTCAGTCACCTCAAGAGCTTGTTTTTTTTATTTTTTATTTTTTGACGCTTGGAGAACGCATACATTGGCTAACACACAATTGTGCTTTGTGAGGAAATGTTGCTCATCACTACGCCGGGGAACAACTTGCCAAATGTCAAGATGATAAACACATCAGTCAACAAACACACAACTTATTCAGCACTGCGCTGTCCAGGAAAACACCACAAAGCTGCAGAAATCCCCCCTCTGATTGATAAAGTGGTTCTGGCTGTTAATCAAATCATTGGTTTGTATTATGCATTAGAATGAGCGCATTATAATTTCTATTGTAACAGCTAGTAAAAAGATTAAAAGACATGTTTAATCATACAACGTTTTACTTTGTGGTAAAGTTTTTAAAAAATGTTTTTTTTATAAATGAGTCGCTCCTCATCAAGGGGCTAGAAAAAGGGAGGATGTGATTGTTTATAGCTGCTTTAATGTAAGCAAAGGCATGAATAAAAGTTCCACAAAATTGCATGGGGGGGCGACACGGTGGTGTAGTGGTTAGCACTGTCGCCCTGCACCTCCAGGGTCAATTCCCGTCTCTGTGTGCATGGAGTTTGCATGTTCTCCCCGTGCTTGGTGGGTTTCCTCCGGGTACTCCGGTTTCCTCCGGTGTGTCCAAAGACATGTAGGTTAGGTTGATGCTCCCAAATTAAAAATAAAGTGAACGTCATTTGTTGATAACTAAATTTTTTACTTCAGGGTGGTAACAGCACCCGTCTCGGGTTGCCTCTCATCTCGCCGCCCCGTCATCGATCATTTGTCTAACACACCGAGTGTTTTATTCCAGTTACTCCACGGCAAATGTGACAATTACTGTCACTCATTCACTCACTCCGTCTACAGAAGCTTATCCCAGGAGACGAGGTGGGGTACGTCATACTCATTCAGACATACACACATTCACAAGCTCATTCAAACACTAAGGGCAATCTGGGAATACCAATTACCACAATCTGTATGTCTTTAGTCTGTGGGAGGAAACCCGAGTACCCAGAGGAAACCCACCAAGCACGGGGAGAACATGCAAACTCCATGCACACAGATCTGAGGTGCGAGTTGAACCCTGGACCCTGGAGGTGCAAGGCGGCAGTGCTAAAACCACTAAACTACCGTGGCACCGAAATTTATCACCAACTGTATTTATTAAAGTACAACACAATTTTAATTCTGCAAGAAAACCAAAATCAGAGGGAAATGTCTCGTTCCCAACTAAACAAGCGTTTAGTTATATTGTTACACTAAACAATATACAACTTTATTATCATCATCATTATTATTATTATGATAAACTTTATTACAGACTCATGATCCAATAAGGTACAAAACATACAAAAGACATAACTAAACATAATATTCCAAAAACACAAACTAATAATAATATACAGTATGAAACCATTTTTTAAAAAGGAGCATCTGGACCGACGTCTCCATAGCTGGGATGATCATGAACACTACTGAATCTTATACTGGACCGAAATGTTCTTATTTTCTGCTGCATCCGGTTAGCAAATAAAATTAATTCATAACCTTTCTTAATACAGCTTATACATACTTATTAACTCTTGCATTTCCAAATAATTCACTAGCACTACAGCCTCTAGGCCTCAAGTAATGTTCTCAAAGCACCACTGTACACTACCTGGAGTCTCCGCATGCTGCTTTCTTGAAGTTTGTCCAAGCGTACAGTAGATATCTTCACAGCACCAGAACACAGGCTAAACCAGCGTGCAAGGAGGTCTGCATACAGTACAACGTGCCGCACTGCCTAAGAACATCGTCGAGTCGGGTTAAAGGTAATACACCCAGTATAGTTTACTTGATTACAAACGTCAAGATCACTAACCACCAATCTAATTATTATTGTATTATTATTATTAAAGTCTCTGAGAAGAATCAGCACACAATGATTAAATTAGGAGACTCCTCAGTGAAAATATACAGTATGAAATCATTCAGCTCTTAGTGAAAAACTACTGTATTAATTAAAAGTAAAAACATGTTCTTCTGGTGAGAAGTGGAAAAACCGTTGGAGTTTGCTGAGGAAAACCCAGGAGCCAAGCTTTCATTAGGACACGTGCAGGCCAAAAGAGGCAATTCATTTACTGTAATTTTCTCTCAATGGCAGAAAAGACGAGAGAGAGAAGGGGATCAACCTCATTGTGGTATTTACGGAGATTTAGAGAACTGGATTAACACTTATCTACAACCTGTTTTAAAACGGCCCCTCGGCCCAGGCCTCGGTTTAAACTGAAAACAAAAAGGGGAACATGACGCGTCGTTACACATGCGAGATCTTTTTTTTTTTTTTTTCCTCTCTCGCTTTCACTTTTCTTTCACATTAACAGTATTTTTACTCCTCCTTCCCGAAGCCCTGCTGAAATACGTCTGTCCCGCATCGCTCCCTCTCTTTAACTCACGAGCCGCTGTCTGGATTACCCGAGTGCAGATTTATTTAATGCATCCTCGTGCGGCATTGTTGAGTGAAAAAAAAAAGAAAAAAAAAGAAAAAGAAATCTATTTTGGGAAAGGCAAGCGTTCGCCAAGCTCTAAGCCTGGTAATATATGCCTGCTACAGTTTAAGGGAGCAGGTTCAGGAACTCTCTTCATGGTGGGATCATGTGGCTTGTTCAATATGAAAATAGCGTCACAAAATCTCACTCTCTCTCTCCCCCCTTTCTCCTTTCTTTTTTTGTTGTCTGGCCTGTTTAAATATTTGCCCTACTGAAAATGTTTGCGATATTCATGCAGATAAGATACAGAGCATGCATATGCCATGAGTTTAAGAAGCTTGGCATAAAGGGGTGCCGAGGCCAACAAAGACGGGAGAGAAAGAGACCGGGATCCTAAATGACCACAATAGAGACAAAGATATAAATTATAAAGGCTAATTTTTTTTTTTATCTCAGCAGCCATTCAAATGAAGATTATTAATTGCATGCATGAAAAAAAAAAAATAAGTAAAAGATTTGCATTTTAGAACATGGAGGTACTTTATGAAAGTAAATAAATACAAAAAAAAAAAAAAAAAAGAACAGAAGGAATAAAAAAAAAAAAAACCCAGGAATCAGCACAGCCCTTCCACTCCAACTACAACTCCCATGATGCCCCAGGCTAAGGCTACAGGCCTGTTTTTCACACAGTGTAATGTGGGCACGGTGACAGGATGAGACACAATGGGAAGGAGCCGCGAGAGAGAGCGCCACAAAGGCAGAGGACACGGGCTTTGCACGGGAAGACGCGCTAAACCCGCAGCTTTAGCAGGAGTGTGAAAGACAGGGGCCAGACATCAAACGGGATTTTCCTCCAGCGTGACAGGAGGGCCCTCGAAGCGGCGTACGGGTGTCGAAGCCTAGCTCGCTCGCTCGCTGTGAAACATGTAGACAGAGAGCGCCGCTGAATCATGAGCCGGCTGGATTTATGATTTTGAAATGATTTAGTTCTAAAGCGTATGTAAGATAAACCTGAAGGAGTTACTGTAGATCCGCACGGAGCAAAACATCCCTTCTGAATCAGGTGCAATTCAGCGCAAAAACCTTCGAAACCAATTTCAGTTAATCCTCGACCGCTACTCTGAAAGGATACTGAATTATACAATTTCTGCTGATTTTAACTTGCTAAATTTGGAACAAAAATATATATTCTCTATTCCTTTTTTTTTGTTCCCCAGCATATTCATCCTAACAGGAATACAGACGGATTTAATGCAGCAAAGCGCTTTTCATTCATTTCAACAATTAGATTTTAATGAGCATGTTTTTAGAGTACCATGCACAATTTGATGCATGTTTAAAGTCATATTAAAAGCCAAAAAAAAATATTAATGATTGTGTTTTATTAAGCAGCGCTTGTCTGTTAAAACACCACACGGGCCATCAGGTTAAAAAAAAAAAAAAGCTCTTCTCCTACAAGGTTTTTTTTTTTTTTAGTTAGTATATTTCTTCCAATAGGTTTTATTTTTCGAAAAATTCATTACATTAATTTTTCAGAATTCCAAAAAAAACACACGTGCACAATAATCAAACTTCACCAAACAAGCCAATCGATCAAATACGCTTTGTAGTGTTAAAAAAAATAAAATATGGACAAATAAAACATTCCTTCGGGAATTCCGAGGTCCTTTAAGTGCTCGTTTCTTCCCAGTGGTTGTAACGTTCCGATATAAGATTAAGTAACCTGGTGTAACACCAAAATCAGCCTGTGATTCTCGTTTAGTGTAAAACTGGCAACGAAATTATTTGACCAATTAAGATGAGACGGACAAAAGGAGAAAACGTTTAGTTTAGTTAAATTTTGTATTTTTAACAAATTGTCAAGAGTCTGTTTATACTTTTGGAGCTCATTATTGCCAAAACAAACAAACAAACAAGGTATTCTTGGTAACTTGAACTATCATTAGTATCTCATCTTAAAAACACGGCCTATACTGTAAGTACAGCTCATTATACTGCCGCGGTTTAAACTTTGAGGGAATACCGGGTCTTTGTCACAATATCGCTACTTGGTCTAGAAAGCACGCAGACTTCAGTCAATTAATCAGCGATTATTACTACTACTGTTATTACTAGTTCTTCTCGCCAGGCTGTTATGGTAACCCCAGTCACAGCACACAACACGGATCCTCACCCCTTTCCTTAACCCCAACCCTTCCACGTTTCATCAACATCATACTGCGACGAGGGAGGCCGAAATATAGCGCGTTATGCTTCGATGTGTTTTGCAGTTTGGACTGTGGGTTTTGGGTTGAGACCAGTGTGGTGAGGTTGTCTTTTTTTATTTTTTTCCCCTGTCCTGTAAAGTATACACCATGCTCTATTTTCATTCCCTTTGTATCATTTTATTCATTCTGTTTGCATGTCCGGCATTCAGTCCTTTGTCTGCCTTGCAAGGACATTAGGGTTAGCATAAATTAAGCAGAACAAAGGCTGAGGCTGTATATGGGTTGTTATGAGTGTCTGTTATGGATGTCTGTCTCGTGCATCCCCATCTAAACATCGCTAGTTAACTTGATTCACTGTCTGGCTCTTTAAAGTTGTGGTACGGGACCCAATATTTTTGCTAAACAAAGACAGCGAGGGTGGTGTTAGCTTTCACCGCAGCTACGTTTATGGTAGCTGTGACAAGGGGAATGCCGGCTTTTATTTTATTCTTTTTTTTTTTTTTTTTTAAACGATTTTCAAATTCAATCCATCTGCCTTTTAGCACAAAAACGACGTTCAGGGAGAAGTTTGATCCGATAATAAATACGAGCCGGACGACGAGATAAAGAGAAATGCGCAACCCGGCTGGCGAGCAAACACTGCGGCGCGAGAACAAAGATATTTCCTATGCAAAGCTCACGCACAATGTTGCGTGTGATAGCGGTGGATGTCGTCCAAGTCACACGCAGAAAGGATTCTGGGACGGGAGGGTACGAGGGTTGGGAAAAAGGGGGAAGGGGGGGGGGGGGGCAGCGCGTGAATCGAGGTCTTCCTCGGCTGCTTCTCGTGCTGATTGGAGCTCTCCGCTTTTGATTCCATTGATCCGGGACCTCGGCGCATCCCACGTGACGCAAAGCAGATCAGACTAATCTCATTACAAAACTCTAACCAGCAGATGAAGAAGAGAGAGAGAGAGGAAAAAAAAAAAGGAATGAAAGAGAGAAAAGGGGGGGAAGGAAGCCACGAAAGGCCTCACCATGCCAAAGCAGTGGCTCACAGAGGCAGGTGTAATGTTACCAAATTAGCCTCTAAACGGTAAAAAGGAGATTATTGCAAAATGGTCTGGCTAACCAGCACATGCAGCCCCCTGAGAGTGCGGCAATTTAGAAGCACTGACGACTCCCAGAAGGTTTCGCCGCACACAGATGAAGACGCCGCGAATAGAGGGGAGGGAGCGAACAGGCGAGCATCAGCTACGCCACAACTACAATCATGCTAGTAACTTTTTGGTCTATAATTAGTCACGAAAGGAGGTCGATGACCTAAAGCCTGTCAGAGGGTCACGCATGGTTAATGTACATTACTAGCATAATAACCAGCTTCAATTCTTCACACTAACCCAATAACCCATCAACCCACTCACATGACCAGCACAGGCTCTCTTACCGTGTTCCAGGTAAATAAATCGATAGGAGTGTGGTGTGATATATGTAGACATTTTAACGTGTTACATTTTTTTTTTTTATGCAAATGAATTATATGACCAAGTTTGATACCATGTGTTAATATGATGCGTTTATTGTGGATAATAAGATGTCTGAGGAAACATCACCTGGTGCGCACGTTTCACTATAAAAAAGCTTCTAAATGGATGTTTGGATAAAACCAAGGTTGTGTGTTCGAGCTACCTTGTGACCAGTGCCGGTGCATTTTAATTGAGATTTTAATTTAACGTCTTTTTATAACATATTATAAAACTGCATAATCTCTTTTCTCTAACCCGATCGTCATGCATTTCTTTATTCCTTTTATGTAAAGCACTTTGAATTACCATTGTGTATGAAAAGTGCTATATAAATAAACTTGCCTTGCCTTTATTCCAACGTTGCATGTTTATAATACAAGTAAATCTTAATGTATTTCAAAATTGTGATTGTGATTAATCAGACTATGACTGTGATTAACTAGATGAAACACTTGACTAGTGTTTTCCCATTAAATTAAACGTTCTCACATTAAAAGGTCCTAATATAAAATAATACATCACTGACAAACAAGTTGACTCTGAATCCGTGCGGCAGCTCAGTTGGATCAACGGTGGATACAGAAACAAAACAGAAGGCCCACGTTTTCCCGAATCAAACGAGTCACTAAAAAGAATCATTTCAGACAAGCTTGCATCTATATAGGTATTCCCAAATTGATTTATTTCTACTTTTCCAGCACATGGGGGGAAAGACTACAGTATAACCACCCTATGGTTCTAGCTGTTTAGCCCTGGTTGATAAAAATTGCCTGCTTAATCCTGCACGTCTATTCAGCCAGGTGAAGAATAACATCTCTCTAGAATGATAATGATTCACTCGTGTGAAAGGGATCACACTTTCACCCGCCCCCCTGGTGACCCTCCCCCCGAGAGCGCCGACAATAGCTGTTACTCAATCTCAGGCTAACCGCCGCCGTCCGTTTGACTGATGCCTGCGTTCTCCTGCTGAACGATGGTATGTACTGTAGTGCCCCTGATTGAGTGCGCTGGAAGCCTGCAGAAGCCTGAACCCAAACTTGTCTAATATCTGGATTAGCAAGGCAGATTGTTGCCATATGTGGCACGGTGCTCTCTATACCACTGCTCGAGAGTCTCTGCTTAAATTGCTAACATAGTGCCCATGCCTGAGCATGGCGAAACTCCATTATCTCATTTGAAAACTATCCTCAAAAGGAGAATTAGTTGCCAGGCTAATATGCTACATGCTAATCACGCCAACATACACGCTGGAAAGTAAAGCCACAAGCTAGCAAGGCCTACTTTAATATTCAAAGAGTTAGCAACAACAGGAAGGCATTCTTTTGTTGTCCTTTTTTTCTTTTTTTGCCTCTCAGGCGTGGGGAGGCATCAGCACGCTGTTACATAAAGTGTATAACAAATGAGACGGGTTGCTTTGAACTGGCTGACCACACCGGCCTGCAGGAGAAAGAGAGAGAGAGAGAGAAAGAGAGCTGCACATGTGGCAGCAATAAGATGGCCGCCCTCCCTCTTCCTCTGAGACATGTGGGAGACAGAGCATTCCTGCCGCACTCATTAAAGCGGGTAGAAAGGGGGGGGGGGGGTAGGGGGGAAGAAACACCCATCCCACAAACACTGTAGCACTCACGTCCAGTGATGAAACACATGTCTCTATTTACTAAGAGAAAAGACTGTGGTTGCATTTCTGAGGTCAAGTGAGGAATCGGGCTTTTTTATGAGAACAGATATTTGTCGCATTTTTTAATGCGACGTCTAACGCTACACTGGTGCTCTGTGGGACGTAAACACCGTTTCCACGAGACCACGTTTTAGGCATATTTACACTGCAATTAAATGGTTCTGGGCAAATACAGTACGAGACAGCTCGTTGCCGACGCTCCTCCTGCAGGAACTGATCATGTACAAATGCAGTGTTGTTTTTGTCACATAATGAAATGATATAAAAATCCAACAGGGAGGACGGAGGGTTAAGCCTCAAGTTGTACTGTATGTTTGCTTTTGTGCTTCAATATGATGCTACCACATGACGGATGGATCTTGTTTAAAAAAATATACATATATACTCGAGAGCGAGGAAACTAATTAACCACCGGGGTTGTGATGCAGCTCGATGTCAAGTTGGTGTTGCCACCCAAGTTGATGATTTCTCTAAAAGATCCCTGCGCTCTGTAAAGGGTTTTACTTCTCAGCAATCTGACAGATCGCAATCCTTTATCTATTAAACAAGGCCAAACGTTTTAAACCCGGATATAATGACGTGTGAAAGTTAGCTGTTTTGCCATGACTTATTAACATCAGCCATGAGCAATCGCTCTGCAACATAAACAGCAATGACGTGTGTTTTTGACCACGGATGTGTCCCACCTCGAGATTTATATCGGTGTAGAAAAAAAAATACCAGGTAAAATGTAAAAATATTCCGTTATTACTATCTTCAAACACACATCAGACAGGTCGACTTCTTTCCCGGCGAGTCTGTATGAAGTCTTAGAGTTGCAAGTGCATTACAACATCTCTCTACAAGAGTTCCATAAGGTTTATTTTTAAACATTCCCCAAGACAAGAATCTGTTCAGCGGACTCGACCAGGCAGCTTCCATATGAAAACACGAGCGGTGATTAAGTATAGCGATGCCATAAAACTCGCCAGACATGAGAGGAATTTGATTCGCTTACATGACATCACGACACGACAGGCCAAGCATTCCAAAAGCTCTAAAGTGTTTGCACTTAAGAGTGATAAAAAGACAGAGAGAGGGAAAAGAAAAAAAAAAAAAAAGAATACAATAAAAACCCAAATGCCCAATGGGCAGGCTCTTTTTCTGGGTGTAAGGAGACATCTGGCATGATTATTTCAAGCTCTTCTGCTAATCCTCTGGAAATGTAAACTGGGTGAGCGAGTGTGCCAAATGGCTTTAGAGCAAGACTGTCTTTTGGACTTGTGGAAGATTTAAATGAGTTTTTCATACAGGCGTGCGTTGGAGAATGCAGTGAGACAATTGTAATTAGTTTTTCAGGCTGTCACATTTATCATCATTATCCTAGTTTTTAGACATGCCAAATTTACTTCAGAAAATGTAACATATGTGAGGTGCCGGTGGAAATACGCCAGCGTTTGTGGCTCTCGTCGTCATGGCTGCACACGCCCATGCGAGAGCCCGGGTGTCGAACGTGTGGAAATCGGTGCTGATGCTGAGCGACGCTCGTCGCCATGGCAACGGGGGCCATTCAGAGATGGCACGGCCTCCGCTTAATCCGCTCGTGGATGCCAGGCGAATCGTCCCACGCAACTGAGAATATGACTTTATTCGGCAATCTGGGGCAGAAATGGAATCTGCAAATTGGCAGGGCGGGAAGACGCCCACTGACAAACCCGGAGCCGTTGCTACAAAAAGAGCATTTGTGCAAGTGTGACCTGCGCCCTTATGAGCGGCATTATTTCAGATCAGCTCGATCAGGACTCGGCTGGCTGGGCCGAGAGGCATTCTCGCTCGTGGGTGCGCGTGTGATCTTGCTTCATACGGTGCGATATTTTATACAAAAGTATTCTTACGCAATTCTTAGGCTGTACATCTCTCATGCATGCTTAGCGAATCACATTATTTTAAATCAGCATGATGACAAACGCATGCTCTGTAGAACTGAACCACGTGTTATTCTGGACAAATATAAAGCTTCGCTGGTGTGGGAACACAAGATGTCCCACGCAGAAGTATTCCTGAATAACGTGCTGTTTTGTAATCATACCCCATTCTATTGGGTATACTCCAATTTACACGGAGTCCTAAAGAGACCGTGATGTACTACAGCAATTAGAATGATGAATATACTAGATTCGGCATATTAAAAGGACACGTGATGAATTAACGAGGTATTCGAGCGAGGCCGAGCGGATTCACTTAAGTACTGTATGCCTCACGCACCGATTACCGGATTCGCCTCCGGACTTCAAACAGACCCCTTTTCAATTGACTGAGAGTGATGCATTTGAGGGAGGTTATAACGGCAGAGTCACAACAATAATAAAGGCTGATGGATCGGGTTGCTGTACTCTCTCGCAGTGGCTGTTTCATAAATCTCAGATAGGCTGCTGACCTCAGCGCAGGACACTTCATAAATCCAGATCAAAATTGTAACTTCGGCAAAAAAAAAAAAAGAAAAAAAAAAGGGAAGTAGGGAAGGAGAGGCCGAGGTGCGGCTCAGCAGTGACCGCATTTTATGCCGTCGCCTACACTGAATATACGTGTTCTGGGTTTACACAGACGGGCACCTGTTGAACAATTGGTTAGGAAGTCATAAATTACAAGTCGTGATAAAACAGAAGAGACGCCTGCAGCTGCGTCTGGTTAGATTCGCAGCAATTTTGCCGCGAGGACGATGCTTTTGATGTCCGGTCTCAAACACCGGCCCTCTTCTTACTTTCCTTAAGGTTTGCAATTCTGTTTTAAAAAGTTCCACATTGCTTAAGCACTTTTTCCATTACTCTACCCCTGTCCACCCCCCCCATCCCCACACCGCCCCAAACACATACACACAGACACAGTCTATTAGAATATAATATTCCCAAGAACGCAAGGCTGCTTAACATGGACGGCGGTGCTTCCAGGAGTGACAGTTTGTGAAATACATTCTGCCGACTACGAAGATTTATCATTAAAAAGAACGAAACTAATACAATAACAACGTTTAAAAAAAAAAAAAAAAAGTTGTCCTGGTGGTCAAACCAGGGTCACATTCAAATTCCGTCACAAAAAAAAAAAAGCCGAAACTGGCAACGAAGCAGATTCTTAGCATACGCCGTCTTTTCAGTTTAAGACATCAAACTGCTTAGCTAACCGCAGGAACACAATGCAGAAAACAAAAAACAAGGACTGGTATACAAGTGTCATCATTAATTGGTGTAAACTGGGTGGGAAAAAAAAAAGATATATAAAAGACAAATAATTTAAATTCAGTCTCCTTATGCACTCATGCGCAACTCCGCCTCTCACCAGCAGGGGCAGCACATTTGAAAAGCACAGCTCAAATGAAGTGTTACTGATTTTTTTATTTTTATTTTTTTTTTTAGACCAAGCTGAAAGTCTTCACTCCTTCCAGCAGGTCTGTTCAAAAATCATTATAAAATCGTTTCAAAGATCATTATAAAAGAGCAACGTCTGCTCTATGTAACAGATGGGGAAAAAAAGGGTCTGTGAGAATGTGTGTTATTCATCCCATATGTGATTAAGAAGAAAAAAAAAAAACTTGCAGTCACAAAGCATACACACACACACGCCTCAAAACCCTTTTCACCCATTAATCCTGACATCTGAGGTCTCGTACTGCTGCAGTGTATGCTCCATCTACAGCTATATTAATAATAGAGAGCGAGAAAGAGCTGTGGTTTGTCATACACCCCTGAGCGGCCTTAATCGCCGCATGCGTTTCTATACAGGCGGCCCGCTGAGAGCTTTGACTGGATTCTACATGTCAGATGGACGATTAATATGAAATACAAGACGGTTGAAGTGAACAATATCCAAACCTTCTGCGAGACGCTCGTCTGCTGCCGTTCTCTGATCTGGTTGGTGTGTGTTATGAGGCTTCATAGCAAACGTTTCTGGAAATACATGTGAAAGTGCTTGTTGTCCTTCAGTAGTGAAGGGGTTCAATCCCCTTGTGGTCAGGTAGAAAACACTGCAGGATGTGGGAGCAAAGGAAAATGTAGTGCTTAAATGAGTGTGTGAGCACGAGTTTGTATCATCTTTTTCCTTCCGTTTCTATTCCGAATAAACTACGAGGAAATCACAGGACGGTGTCATAATCCCAATTGTCCTTAAATAAAATAGGCGTGTAAAACAATTACATAAATAAATAAATAAATAAATAAACAGAAATTTCCCATGTTTTTACGGACTCCATTCAACGATGTTGAGTGATTAGGTTTTAACCTCTGTGTGCGTGTGTGTGTGTGTGTGTGTGTGTGAGTGAGAGATGTCAAAAAATTCATAAGAAGACAAAGTAATTAAAAAATGACTCAAGTTAAACTTTGTTTATACACTAGCGCAAGTACACGATGTTGATGAGAAGATTATTTCAGGTTGAAGCCCACGTACATGTCTGTCTGTCTGTCTGTCTGTACGCCAGAACTCTCTGTCTAACTTATTAATACAAAGAACTAAAAATGTGTAAGGTTGAGTATCTTACGACTTGTTTACGCTAAATTGTACTTCTTTCGTCGTCAGACAAATACACTCCCTGTTCGGTAATTCGGTGAATCACAGATGAGAAATGGAAACGGTAGATCAGATAAAGATAAAACTTTGTCCTAAAACGACTTCAGCGTGTTAAAATTCACTTCAGCGCTGTTATTTCAGCGAAAGTGAAAATATTAACTAATTAAAGTAAAAAAGTTCAGTTTATCTTTTCTAATTAATATCTATCAGTGCGGATGTAAACACATTGAGCAAGTAGCGCATTAGCAGTGTTGGGGGACGTTACTTTTTAAAGTAACTAATTACATCACTTTTTAATGACAGTAATTTTGTAATCAGTTACATTACAGCGTTACTTTCTGATAAAAGTAACCAGTTCGAGTACTTTTCCATTGCAGTAAATTAAAACTCCTTTGTGATTCATGCATGTTGTTTTAGTCAAGACCTTTATAATTATTCTACCATCATCACTCCGTGAAGTTTGGCCCATAATCTATTAACTACTAATACCCCTATCTCACCTACGTGGTTTAGCGCGGTGGACGCAAGTACAGTTCATCATGATTCACCGCGAGTTTTGGTGCTGTGTTTAGATTTCCATCTTTCCGCATGTTGGTCCTCACATAGTCAAACTGCACAGGTGAGATAGGGGTATAACAGCAGGAATAACGGGGGGGGGGGGGCCTTTCACACACCACTTTTATTCAACATTTTGATTTCACTTATGTTGCAGGTTAAGCTCCAGGCAGATATCTAAGCACTGCAATAAGTTTTACAATCTTCTGTCCAGCGGTTGACGTGCCCCCAGTTTGATGCGTGCGCAGTACATAATCAGAACTTCCGGTTTATAATCCGGCATAAAACTGCTCCGAACTTCCCGTCTACTCACCATTTTCATATCACTTACAGTATGGTGCGGGTTTAACTTCAGGAAAATACTGAAGGACTGGCAACATTTTTATTAAATTCTGTCCTGCCAGTTTTGCACGATGCTGTGATAAAATCTGGACAAACAGATCGAACATTTTCTGAAACTGGTTTCAGGTCCTCCAAATGTATGAAACATAAAGATGATAAAATTTCTAGCTGTAATTCACAGCACAGGTTTCTTTTATGTCTGGTTTCTACAGTAACAAGCATGTCAAGTTTTTTTTGATGAAGTTTAAAATAAAAGTTGCTTTTACATAAACAGCAAAAATAACACCATTTTCCCATAGTTTAAAATTTTTTTTTTTATAAAAGCATGATCCAATATGTTTGAACCTTTACCCAACATGGCATTTAAACATTTTTTTTGTAACTTGTGATAAAGAAACACCGGTGAAAATCAGCACACTAAATGTCTTCGCGACATTAAAAGGTCTTAATCTTCAGTCTGTCCCAAACTTTTGCCTTCATCTCCAGTATAAATTCTGATGAAATGATAATGCAAGCATTTAATTACTAAAACATGCAACTCATGCTTTATAATTTAAAAGTCCTGGTGTACATGTAATCCTAGAATCTGCATCTGGAGTCCAACTGGTCAAACAAAGGCTAGCTGAAATGACTTAATGTCTGTAAAATGACATTTGATTGTTTCTACATGCTATAAATCTTGTCGGTTATTTTTTCCCCCAGTTGTACAGATGCCGGTGATCCGCCACCACTACAACCACCGCTAGCATAAATAGGTCATAACTTGTAAAAACAATACAATCTCGGAGAACATTTATAGCACTGCTAACACAAGGATGAAGTCGAATCAGCTAGTTTAACTAGCCGCTTGAGTCACGGCGCTAGCCGAGTGGTTCGTCATAACCAGAACAGCAGTTTGCCAGGAAGGTCATTTTATTTAAATATGATCTTAATTCTTCTCCAAGGCACATTTAAAAGCTGCTCAAAGCAAAAAAAAAAAAAAAAAAGCTTAAATATTTCATGCTGCCATTTAAAAGCACTGAATGCCTCATGCTCTTCTTTCGTTAATTCATCAGGCTTGATTACCTTGGAGGAAAAGGCCAGGGCTCTTTGAGACTCGCTAAGTGTATGGGCGTGTTTGAGAATGTGTGATTAAAGTCAAATTAAAGTCACAATGCAGCTGAAACAATACCACATTATCTCTTAGCTTAGTCACAAAGAGCACCGGAGAAACTATATACATGCAGGTTCATAAATAATTGGACACCGACAACAATTTTGGTTCCGATCTCCAACACACTGGGTCGGAGTTGAACCGCTGATAAAGGTTAAAGGGTCGAGTGTCAGCTGTAAATGTCAGCTTTAATATCAGTGTATGTACAGTGTGTGTATAATGCATGAATCATACGTGTGTATATACAGTACATGATGATCCATGTAGACCAAAAGGCAGCTCAATCGTCTATAGTGTAAGTAAATCTTTAGCAAATCCTGAGAATATGAACATCGGAGATCTGTGGTGTGCTCCAAACATCCATATCTGTATTAACATTTAAACCTGAAATGGGTGTGGCCTAATCAGGAAGCATTAAAATGCAAACCCCATGACTTCACCATCCTGGAAACAATGAAATACACCCTAAGTAGAAGCGTCATCATCAGACTGATCTCAACTGTTCTGTTCATGGATCTGACGGTTCCTCAAACTCAGCTACATCACTCCACGTTTCTAAACGTTCTTTCACGTACTACAGTAAACTAAAAACATAAACTAAAAGCGTAAACTTTAAAGCACTTTTTATAAGAGCGTTTGCCAAATGCCTAAATGTAAATACAGTTTCATGCCCTTTTATGTACTGTAGTGTCCGTAACTTTTTGGGATTCAAAACTTTCAAGGATCCTTATTGTCATTCAGATGAAACTTGGCCAATTTAGATTTCACATGAAAAGAGACATAAACCTGAAAAAAAGTGGATTATTCCAAAATGCATTCCAACGATATTGCAACATGAATTTCACCTGGTTACAGACACTACAGGTTTATATATATATATATATATATTTTTTTTTTTTAAGGCTTTACCAAAAACCAATTTAAGCAAAATTTTTTACAGGTCATATACTTTTAGAGGGTTATACCAATTTTTGTATCAATACTCAAATAAATGTGTAAAATGTATAATTTGCATTTTAATTCTTGTTTGAAGTGAGACAGTTTAATGCTGAAAGATGGCCATTTTCGGGGCACATAAAACATCGTCTCTCTAAAACAGCGGAAAGTAGCAACTTGAAATTTTTAGGGAATCAAGATTGGTTACTTCCATCTTGCATAAACTTGAGAAGTAGCATCCTTGGTGCACAGATTGACTGTATTATATGTATAACATAAAAATTAATAAATAAATCAGCGCCAATACTGTGTTTTGGTAGCAACATGAAACCTTTCAGCAAATGAACATTCCTTATAATCTGTGAAATTAAAGCTGAATTATATATTTTACTATTATTTTTTAAATTATATATATTACTTTTTTATATAAAAGTATGTAGTATATATTACTATACTACAGATTCCTTATTAATTTATCATTTTTGTTTTTGCTTTATTTCCTGTGACTGTAAAGGGTACCGGCTTGTGTGTGTGTGTGTGTGTGTGTGTGTGTGTGTGTGTGGTGTCAAACTGAACACATGCACCTGACAAACCCAAAAGTCTACAGACGTGTGCGCACTGGAAAAGCGCGCATGCATCCGCAGCTTTGTTTACTCCTCATTGTGTATGTAAACACGCCGGCTGTAATCTCTCCGTCCGTATGTACGATCGTGTGCGTATATAAATGCACAGGGGCTGGAGCGAAGCCGCACACGCATAACATTACAGTCATCCTGTGACCCAGTTTAAATCCACAGCAGGAGATGTCCAGGTCAGAGCGGCCCAGGCACGCGCGCTTGCGTGCGTGCGTGTGTGTGTGTGTGTGTGTGTGTGTGTGTGTGTGTGTGTAGAATTCGATAGCGAGAATCGCATTCAATCCGTGTACCAAATTGGTGGCGATGAAAATCGGAGTGGAGCGACACAAAAACACACTTGTGTTCAGATTAATGTCCTGAATGGAGGCCTGTGAGGCTGCCCTTTATGGCTGGATACACACGTGCTCCTCGAGACTAGACCTGAGGATTACCTGCATGCACGCCCACACACACACACACACCTTATTTATGACAAACAGAACGATTTATTAAGAATTTCTGGATATTAAATGAATTTATTAGGCAGAAAGTAAAATCCGCAGAATGTATCCGAGCGATCCATACGTACTTGTTTGTTAAAAATGAAATAAATCCATAAATATTCAGTCACTTTAATCGGATTTTAAAAAATAATAATATCCTGTGGTTTTATGCTAATGACTCGTAATTTGCATAATCACATTGGACCATCATTCTTATGTACCAAATCGAGCGAGTGTTTTTGAAAACGCATTTATATTAAAGAAACACATTCAGATGTTAATGTCAGTAAATGTGCTGCGCTCTGTGAAGGAATTAGTGCACACTGGATGAATGTTGGGCGTATGAAACGAGATAAATTAAAGGAATTTTAGAGCGGAAAGTGTCCAAGCGCTTAGTTAAGTGCGTCACGTGAACTGAAAATCTTTTCCACTCCTCCCAGACCCGACGTCACATCGCCAACCTTTTGAGAAAGAGAGAAAAAGCGAAAGCCTTAACGTGATATTTCATTTAAAATCTCTCCATCTTGAGGGATATTTCAGTCTTTGGGGCGTCTCATCGATGTCTGATCGTTTTAAGCCCTTCACAACAAACCCCGCGGTCTCTCACTCCGGCCATGACGTAGAGGAACACGAGGAACGGAAGAGCACCAGCGCGGTCCCCGGAAAGCCTGGACGCATTCCCTCACAAATAAGATCATTATACCAGGAGTAATCCCATTAAATAGATCATTTTCCAAATATCTAAATCCAATTAATAATGTGCATGGAGATGAAAAACAGAGTTGAGCGGAGGGCTGACACCAACTGACTCACAGGCCTTTTGTTGCCTCATATTCTGCCTCAATGCTGCGTGCGGCATTAGGAGGAGGAAAAGACGTCAAAGCCTCGGGGCGTCATGTCGAAGGAAACAGGATGATCAGAGCTACATTCATTACACAGATTTTAAATTAATGCTTCCGACTCCAAAAGAGGCCACGCAAATCTTTTTTTTTTCTTTTCCTTTTCCGCTTTTAATCCATAAAACTCTCAGAGAAATTGAAGCATTTTCGTTAAGTGAATCTACTTAAAAGATCTAATTAAATAAAAACCATTTTTAAATAAAAACCATTTCTTTTATTTATTTACCATTATATAACCATATTGCAATACACAAATTAATTAAACATGCATTTGTATTTACATACGGAATATTTTGCTGAGTTGACAGTACAGACCACACGCACCACACACACCTTCTGAACTTTCTGCAAAAAAAAAAAAAAAAAAAAAAAAAATCAGCATTTCTCCAAAACGAAACACGAGCGCAATGGAAAGTATTTTTGGAAGCTCGATGCCAGGTCATAACTCCGAGGATCGGTGCCCTTACAGGTTATAAAAAGCAGGTGCTTTTATCTTAAGTGAAAGGTGAAACGCCAGAACTGCAGAAGTGAACTTTCCACAAAGTTGTTCAATACAGTTGTAATAAAACGTCACGCTCCGTAAGCAATAAAACGTGTATAGAAACATAAAATGGACCGTGATGATTCTACAATGATGGTGATATTTTATAAATTAACTTATTTTATTTTATTATGTACATTAACTGCACAGTGTAATTCTTTATTCTTCGCCTAAGTTAAGGGCCTTACTCGAGGGCCCGATAGTGATAACCTTCCGATCAGTAACTCGGAGCCTTAACACACCACTGTTTAACCATTTCGAGGACGTTCAAGGTAATGGACTGTCTGTGGAACAAGCTCTTCCAGGAAAAGGGAACCACATCAGGGTTGTTTGGATGGACGGGTACATGCTGCTTGGAAACCCTCTCGATACGGAAAAGGAGTGAATATGGCATCTCTACAAACTCAAACAAAAGAGTAATGCAGTGTAAATTTGTTGTTGCTGGCATGGCAGCCTCACATCCTTCTACTTTATACTCTAACCAACTTTCTAACTAAAGTCCATCGGGCTGAAATACTGCATACTGGTAACTATTAGTTCGTTCGGTCGTTCGCTTGAACAGGAAATTTGCAAAAGGAAGGTAAACAATTCTTTTCTGTCTGAGGCCGTGGCCTCGCATTAAGGCAAAAATGAGAAATCATGAACGGTCAATGGATAACTGGAAGGAAAGAGAGCGAGAGAGAGAGAGAGAGAGAGAGAGAGAGAGAGAGAGAGAGAGACATGGGTGCGTGCAGAGGTCAAACTCTGAGGGTTAATGTGTCCTGGTGGACACAGCGCTGAGCTCATCTCGCTAATGAAAGAGAAACACATCCTCTCCTCCGCCTGATGGCCAATCACTGCCAGCTAAAAAAGCAGGCCATTCATGCCGCCTGGCAGTCAGTGTGTGTGTGTGTGTGTGTGTGTGAGAGAGAGCATGTGCGTTTATTTGAAGAGAAGAGCTAACATTACTTGAGCTTACATGTGCTAGTAAAGAGTGTATGTCTCGCCTGAGGTATGCGTGTGTGTGTGTGTGTGTGTGTGTGGTATAGTGTGATGTTTATTTGAAAAGAAGAGTGGGGTTTGCGTGTCGATGTGCTTCAGGTGTGTCTGGGTTACTGGTACAGCAGCGGGTGTGTGTTGTGCAGGGTTTATTTGAAGAGCAGAGTGTAAGCATGTGTGTACAAGCGAAGCTTCATGCAGCAGCGTTTCCCCTAGAATATTTTTTTAAACCACGGTGGCAGGAGGATGAAATGTTCTGCACACACACACACACACACACACACTACAGTACAAGTTTTTGGTTATTTATTTCTCATACAGCACAACTTCTGTCTGGACGTTCTACAGAGCCGTGCTGATGATTTGGAGACGACGAGCCCTTTATTCAATAAGCGCATTTGCATTTTAAATTATTTACAAACCAAGCAAAGTTAAACTAGAACAAAATTTTTGCTGCTTGTAATTATTACTGCGACTAAGTTCAGCGAGGAAGGTAATTTGGACAAGATCATAGCAAAACTACTACTACTTCTGTACATAAGTTCAGCTCAAAGAGCTAGCAAAGAAAAAGTAAGTGTCACCTTGTGGAGTTACTTGGTATTAGCCACGTTATTACACTTCTGACTGTGAGAAAATATTGGACATAAAAAAATAAACTGCCTGTATAAGCATTATCGCAGTTTGATGCATAAAAAGAAAACATTGCTATCTACAGTATATGAATTAAAGTAAAGTTTTGTCTGTTCATTGGTCAGAACCATACAGTATATTGGAGGACCTGAAACCAGCCTCAAAAACCTGTCTGTCTGTCTGTATGTCTGTATGTCTGTCCAGCCAGATTGTGTCACAGCATCAAGCAAAACTGTCTGGACAGAATTTAATGAAACATTTGCAGTACTCAGATATCAGCATGTTGTGTAAAAGTGATGTTATGAACAGTTATGTGGCGGATTTAATAATCTACTTTATGAGCTACAGTCTCAATGTAAACAAACACCTGCACCAATAGATATTAATTAGAAAAAAGTTTTACTGGGATTAGTTCATATTTTCACTGTTGAAATAACAGCGCTGGAGAGAAAACTTGTTCCCCCGATCTACTTTTTCCATTTCTCATCTGTGATTCACAATCCGATTACCGAACAGGGAGTGTATTTGTGTGACGACAAGAGAAGAACAACTTAGCGTAAACAATGCGTAAGATACTCAACCTTACAGAATGTGATTTCTTTGTATTAATAAGTTAGACAGAGAGTTCTGCTTTTTAGCTTTAACCTTTTAACAATTTTTACAAACTCGTTAACCGCCAACGACGAGTAATTACGCTAATTAACTATATGCGCCACCACATGCAAGTATTGTAAACCAGAATTAGACAAAACTTTAAGAAATGCTTTTTTTTCTTAAACACAATTCTGATTGTTCGGAAAGTGTTAAATTTCCTAAAACAGCGACTCCGAGGGAAATTCTGGCTGCAATTCAAATCAAAGGTTCCTGTTAATGTTCTGATTAATACACCGTCTCTATGGGAGACACAGCATGTTTCATGTGACATAATTATCAAATAATCAATATTTGTCAGAACAAAATGCTGTTATATAGCAAAGAAAAGCACAAAACATGTTAGTGTCCTGTAAAGTGTCTCCATTAAACAGTTAAAAGTAAAAAGCTATAACTTTCCCTATAAGTGAAGACCAATATTTGAAACTATTAAAGAATGATTTGCTCCAGAGCAGGCTTCAACTTCAACAAATAAAAACGCTATTCATATAAATAAATAAATAAATAAATAAATAAAAAACTCTACTATATTTAAGGAAGCTTTTTGAGTTTGAGAAAAACAATATTACTTAAAAATGTGTAGATCATGTGTGGTGTTCATAATCCTGATATTACAAAACATAAACAAAAACTAAAGTTTGTTTTAGAAATATAAATGGACGATCTCTGTCTCTTTATTTATATACATACACACACGGTATATAGTTTAAAAAAATATTTACATAAAGTTAATGTATTTTAGGCCACTGCAGCACTGACCGAGGAACGCTTTGCACAAACCGTTGATCGCTGCTGAAATAAAACTTGAGCTCTGACTTTTTTTTTTTTCTTTTCCTTTTTCGTTACTGTATATATTTCCAGCAGACAAGATCATAATGCATAATGCATGACATTTTTTTTTTTTTTTGCCCACGTAAAAGATACTTTCCGTGCTGCTATGTGGTGATTAAGAGACTCTCCATTAGGGAAGAGACGTCCCTGCGCTTATCAGGACACACGAGCACGAGGCATGAGGAAGGAATGGGCCGTGAGTGAAAGGAGAAAGGCATGGAGACACGAATGAGGCCAGATAGGGAGCGAGGAGGAAGAGACGGAGGCCGAGGCAGAGACGGGATAATGAGACAGCGGGAGAGAGATAGGCGGTTTCGGATGAGTGTGAGTCAGGAACACGGAGCGCCCTCTGACTCGGCGGAGCAGAACCGAGCGAGAGGGACCACAAGAGCTTTATTGTTCTCCTCAATAATCAAACTGAAGCTCGGCACAAGCATTCCACCTCCAGCACGCATTCACAAACACACACTGCATTCACTACGTATACGAGATCAAATACACCTCCATTAGAACGATCATGTAACTCCTACGTATTTGTAATATCTACATCATCTTTATTATGTATACATAATGCACATTTTTCAACAGAGAGCGTGTTATAATAGGAAAAAGGATTAATTACATGGTTTGTTTTGGCTCCCCGCAGTTTTATTCCCATTATACCAACAGGTTATTTGGTATAATGTTGACGTGGGAAGTCTGAAAAGATCACTTATCTTAGCAGCTATAAACATTTGCTCTCTGAATATTTTGCAGTCTTAAAGTTAAGAAATCGAAAATGAATAAAATAAAAAAACTAAAATCAACCTTATAAAGTGTAAACTCTCCCGTCCAGAAGACTTTCAGGTGGTGGAAAACTTGTTCAGCTCCTAAAAGACACTCCTTCCATATAATTAATTGAGCTTCACCATAACACCAAGGTTTGATTTAAGTTTCTAATCTTGGTGCATGATGTGAGTTGATCTTCTTTTGTAGAGAATGATTAAATGTACTGGATTATCGAGCGCATTATAATAATCTGGTGATCTGAAAAAGTGTTGGAGAATGAAAATCAACATTTTATGACCAAATCAGATACGAGATTTCTGAAGATCATTTATTTTTTCGGGAAACAAGTTGACATTTTTATACTTAAGTTACATTTTGTCGACAGTGAGTGTTTTCGGCACAGTGTTTTTTAAACATTGGTATAAAACCCGTAATACTGGGTTTACCAGAGCAGATAGAGGTTGCGTGAGGATTGGCCACTGGATTGCATGACCTCACCATCTCACATTTCTTGAGGGAACTAATGACATATTTATTGGTGCTGGTCTCTTAGTCCTGCATTTCCACGCAGGTCGGTTCCTCTGTTCCACTGGTCTCCTGTAGGTGACTGACAGGCAGCAATTACCTCCGCAAGACGAAGACATCAACTTCTCCAAACTCTCTCGCGCTCTGACAACATAATTCTAGACATGTCAAAACTGATGCCTCGTAATTAATTACTCATGTTTTCCCAACTCGAACAGAGTCCCTCTTTCAATCTCTGTCCACTCTCCTAATGGTATTACAACGAGAAGAAGAAAAAAAATAATAAAATACAGCTCCAAATTGTACCACCTGTGCGTACTTTCTCTCATACTCATTACACTTGCAAATTTCTTAAAGAAAAAACAAAAAAAAAAGGCCTGGGAGATGGGAAAGACAGGGAAAAAAAAAAAAAAAAAAAAAAAAAAGCGAGGTCTTCAAGAAGATTTTAACCATCACAAAGCTGTGTGACCTTCGCTAAAAACACTGGAGCCTTTCCATCCCAAAGAGCCTAATGAGAACATATGGAGGGTGTGTGGTGGGGGGGGGGGGAACGCCCAGGGAACGCCGCTCCTGGGATGTTTTGAGAAGCGTTCGGCCATTATCTGCTGTCTTTCGGGTGTTTATAAAATAAACCTTGGCTTGTTTGGAGGGCTTGTGAAAGCCTCGGGGCTCGTTAGTAACTGAACATCTTTCACTTCAAATGCTAAGATCGCTTGCGAGACCATGAAGGTACTGCAGGAGTGGAGAAAGCGATGAGCTTTGTGAAATACATTTCAAGGAGTCTAATTAGTCGAGCAATGGAGAGGAGAAATGTGGCACACTTTAATGATGGCTTAAGAGCAGAGCTTTAAATTAACACCAGATCTTCGGGCCCTGGTGGTAGAACCCTTTCATTTGCCAGCGTAGAGATGTCGATTACATTAATACTAAAAAAGGTGCATCTATATAAATAAAGGAAAGGTTTTATCTGTACGTTGACCAGAACTCGCTCCTTCAACGATATCGTTATGCTTCACGCATTGGAGGACGCAAAACCAGTCTCAGAAAAACATTTATTAATTATCTGGTTTTACAAAAGTTTAACTTATTCTTCATCTGATCTACTTTTTCGATTCCTCATCTGTGATTCACGCTCCGATTACCGAACAGGGAGTGTATTTATCTGACGACAGAAGATGTACAACTTGGTGTAAACAAGGCGAAAGATACTCAACATTACAGGATGTGATTGCTTTCTATTAATAATGAAATGCTTATTTCAAACTTTAACAAACTCTTTCCCCAACACTGACGAGCTTTCGTTTAACTTTTTATTAATAAACAGTAACTTTTCATTCCATCATGTTACAGCAGCAACATCATTCCTTCACCAGCCTCATTTTCTTTTCTAAGCAGTTTATCAAACAAACAAACAAACAAACAAACAAACAAACAAACAAACAAACAAACAAACAAAAAAAACTCTCAATTTGTCATAGTACTTAGACAGTGTAACTTCCTGTACTGATGACTGATTTCCCCAACATCAGAAATCTTCACATCTTTAATCAATACCAGTCACTAACACTGGGGATCCTTTATCAGGGGGGAAAAAACAAAAACAAACACACAAATCACATACGATAAAGGCAAGCTAGAATGAGCATATAAGCAAGACAATGTAATCAAAGAAGAAACATACTGTACAGCTCCAATCAAAAGTTCAGACACACCTTATAATTCAATGTTTTTGTTTAGCGCTTTATTTTTTACATTCTAGAACAATACAAGAACATTACTGTGTCGAGTGCATTTGCAAAACCCATCAAGCTCCATGATGAAACTGTCTCTCTCAAAAGACCTTCCCAGGAAAACAAGACCAAAACTGACCTCTACTGCAGAGGAGACGTTCATTTAGAGTCACCAGCCTCAGAATTAACAACCAGCACCTCAGATTAGAGACGTTATAGAAATAAATAATCATGACAACAAAAAAAAAAAAACACTGAATAAGAAGGTGTGTCCAAACACAAGAGAGATAAAGAACTAAGAGCAGAGGAGTGCGACAAGTTTAAGGATTGAAAATAAAAGAAATGGATGGAAAAAAAAAGAAGGCAGGGAGAAAGGGAGAGATGAAGACAGCGAAGAAAAAGAGGCAGCAATAAAGATTAAAAATTATATAGTGCTAGAAAAAGAAAAAAAACAGAAATATAGGCAGATATCGAGATCTAAAACAATGAGAAAAAAATCGAGAGCCGGAGAGGACGCGTGTGATGCAAAGAGAGTCAGAGCGAGAGGGAGCACGGAGGCGCCGGGAGAACAGAACGAGGCGTTTAGCGCTAATTACCCCTTTTTATTTCTTAATACCGGTATAAATCTGACTGGAAGCCATTTTATGCCATTTGTTTATCTGAGATTAATTTGATTAGGGAGTCTTTGTTAAATCCCGCGTGTGGTGAACATCTCCGCAACACGTCATTTCTGTAGATTACAGTCTTGTAATTAATTGGTCACTTGGTTAATTGCTCCTCTCCTTAATGACAAAAATGCACGGGGGAGGAAGGGGGGGGGGGGGGGGGGGAGAAAAAAAAGGGCCCCTTTTTAA